>PVIJ01002737.1:0-55448 GCA_004024925.1 Scalopus aquaticus | reverse complement strand
AGAAACTATGCCTGCTAGCCAATTTTTTGGTATAAAAAACCCCACTGTTGGGGCAATAAACGGAGCAGCCTGATCACTACTCGGTGTGCGGTGTGCGTGCTGTCTCTCATTCCCCTTCCCCTTCCCTCCTGCTGCCGCCGACGCTTTCCCCACCACCCCCAGGAACCCAACCTGGTCAGAGCCGGCCTCCGACAGCCAGAAGAGGCCCAAAGAGCAGAGAGACTTGTAAAGAAGCTGCACTGGCCTGGACTGATTGAAAGAGATGTGGGTGAGAGACCTGTGGGGAAGTTAATGATGGCTATGTTGATTTTGGTTTTGATTTTGTTCTGTTCCTCTCAGAATTGTCTGACTGTTTCTGACCCTTTTGGATGGGTCCCTGCCAAAAGCTGTTCTAGACTAGTGGCAGGCTTTTGAGACTTGCTTTGGGCCAATCCTGTTTGGGTGGACTTGTACCCACGAGGAGTTGGATAATATTGGGTGCTTGACTTAGAAAATATATTTTTTGTCTTCTCTGTCTTTTCTAATTGTATTAAAGTTTCTTTCCACAAAAAGTCCTATATGTTTTGTATTGATGCGGCAGATGGCAGAACCCACTTAGTACAGGGCAGGTCTGGGGTTTCGGGGGTGTCCCTCTCCCTGCCCTGTAACAGATTCACCCACTGCTCCCTTCAGCAGGGTATTTCAGTAAATCTGCCTGTTCTGCTTCCCACTGTGCCTCTGGTGAATCCTATCACCCCCCCATACCTCTGGCTTGCACCCCAATTCTTCTACCAAAAATAAATTAGTAAAATTTTTAAAAAAAGAAAGAAAGAAAGCAATCAAATAATCAACCAAGAAGAAGCCATGTTACACAATAGGGAAGTTTTGTGATTTTTCTTTATTTACATTTGCCCCACCCTCTCACCTACAGTGAACATCTTGGTCTTGAAGGTATGTAGCACAGTTCCTAGTACCCTCCCTCAAACCAGATTAAGCCTTAATTGCAAATTATTGTGTGTATATGTTCTAACTTTTCTAGGGATAACCTGAAAAAATAATAAAAGGCACTCACCTCTCTGTCACTTATCATGTAATTCAAGTGGACAAAGCAGTAATCACTGCTTGCAAATGATACCTGGGGCAAGGGATTAAGGGCAGAGACATACATAGGTCATCTAAGCCCAGAGGAGAAGCTTGAGAAATTAGATATCCAAAAGCAGGTGTCTATTTAGAAGTATTTAGAAAGTAATATGAATGCACAAGGAAATAAACATATTCAGAAAAGATCTGAAGCTTTTACCTTGGGCTGAGCTCAGAGAAAATCTAGCTAAATGTTAAAGGAGAATCCCAGCACTGAATAATCTGAAAAGAATGTGACAGATGAGTTGTTTTGTTTGTTAATTTTTCTGTGTCTGTATGTGTTATTTTTGTTTGTTTAGGTCCTGGCATTCAAGGAAATCTGTCAAAACATTAGCTGAACATGAGCTAAGGAAGCAGAGACTTTAGTGTGCACACAAAACAGTGAATAGCCTTTGAAAAATACCAAAACAAACAGACTACTATAGCCTTCAAAAAAAAATAATAATAAGCAACAGCAAACACCAGGGAAGAGAGATATCCTGATTTTCAGAGCTACTATATTAAAACAGTCAAATTTTCAGTTTTCAACAAAGTAGACAATACCTACAAATAAACAAGAAAATATGTCCATTCGAAGAAACAAAAACAAATTGATAAATACCATTCCTGGGGAAACCCATAGATGACCTTCACGAAACAATATAAAATATGCTCAAGGAACAAATGAAGAAAGGCTCAAAGATATAAAGGAAATCAGGAAAATGATGTATGAACAAAATTATCAACAAAGAGAAAACTTTAAAGGACACTAAAAAATTCTAGAGCTGAAAGTGCAATAACTGGAATGAAAAATACATGAAGAGTTCACCAACATATATGAACAGGCAGAAGAAAGAATCAGTGAACATGAAAGTAGAACAACTCAAATAATGAAGTTTAAGGAGCATAAATAAGACAGGTTGAAAAAGGTTATCAAAGATTAAGAGATTGGTAGGACATCACCAAATAAATCAGCATAGCCATTATCAGAGTCCAAGAAGAAGAGAGAAAAAATGAAAAGGTCAGAAACATTTCAATAAATAATGGGTCAAACATTCCATATCTGATGAAAAACATTAATTTATAAATTCAAGAAGTTAAAGGATATTCAAGTAGGAAAACCCAAAGAGACCTACACCAAAGTACAATTATCAAAGGCCAAATATAAAGAGATTATCTTGGAAGCAGCAAAAGAGAAGTGACTCATTAATGCCAAGAAGTATCAATAAGATTAAATAATTTCTTATCAGAAAACTTGGAGGCCAGAGGGCATTTAAGTTTAAAGAATCAAAGGAAAGTAACACCAAGTATACTATTTACAGTGGAAGTGTCTTTCAAAAATGAGGGAGAAATTTCCAGATAAACAAAAGCTGAGGGAGTTTATTATCACTAGACATACCCTACAAGAAATATTAAAGTTATTCAGGTTGAAATAAAAGGGCACAAGAGTGTAATTCAAAATTGTTTAAAGAAATAGAGATCTCCAGTAAAGGCAAACACTTGGGAAAATATAAGTCAATATTATTATAAAGTTAGTTTGTAAGCCCATTGTTTTTTCTACATAATTTAGAAGAAAAATACATAAGATTATAAATTGATATTGGGTGGACAATGTAAAGAGGTGTATTTTGTGACATAAATAACATAAAAGAGGGAGATAGAATTGTTTAGGAATAGTTATGTATTCTTGAAGTTAAGATCGTATCAATACAAATAAGATAGTGAAAAACTTAAGATGTCATATGTAACCCTCATGGTAACTACAAAGATAGTAACTATAGAACATATATGCAAAAGGAAATAAGGGAATCAAAACATATCACTACGCTTTAACCAAAACAAAGAGACACCCTACTGATTTGGAAAAAAATTTTGGACACAATACAAGTGATAAGGGACTGATCACAAGTTCTACAAAGAGCTGATATGACTCAACAAAAGCAAAACAATCTAGTCAAAAAATGGGCAGAAGAGCTAAAAAGACACTTCTCCAAAGAGGAAATGCAAATGGCCAAAAGATATGTGAAAAAATGTCCAAAACATAACTTGTAATCAGGGAAATGCAAATCAAAACCACAATGAGATATCACCTTACACCAGTGAGAATAGCACATATTAAAAAAAAAAACAAAACAGTAAACAACAAATGTTGGCAAAGACATGGAGAAAAAAGAACATCCCTGCACTGCTGGTGGGAATGCAAACTGGTCCAACGACTATGGAAAGTTATGTGGAGGTTCTTCAAACTACTAAAAATGGAGCTACTGTATTACCTAGCAATTCCACTCCTAGAATCTACCCAAAGGACACAAAAACATTAATTCAAAAGAATACCTGCACCCTTATATTTATTGAAGCACTATTTACAATAGGTAGGATATGGGAACAACCCAAATGCCCAAAATAGATGACTGGATCAAGAAGATGTGGTATATAGACACAATGGAATATTACTTAGCAATCAAAAAGATAAACTCATGCCTTTTGCAGCAACATGGTTGGAGCTGGAAGGGATTGTGCTCAGTGAAATAAGCCAGAAAGGAAAAGAAAACTATCAGATGGTTTCACTTATAGGAGGAATGTAAGGGACCAAATAAGGGATCAGGAAAAAAAATTATAATAAATTTAAAAACAAAATTAACCGGCAACTATAAATTAGAGACATTCTGTAGGGGATGGGGGGAGGGGTCAAAACAGGGGAGGGAAGAGCACAAGGGACTATGGTGATGGTGAATGGTTGAACTGGTGGTGGAAATTTTACAGGACTACATCTGAGAGGAGAAAGCATATTGTACAAAAAGGAAGAATGATGCAATATATGAATACACACACACACACACACACACACACACACACACACACACACACATAGAACAAAACATTTCACTACAAAAATAAACCCAAAAGAAGACAGTAATAACCTGGAGGGTGGGAGGAGCTACACACAGAAAACAAATAGCAAAATGAAAAAAAAAGTCTTCCTTATCACTAATAAAATCCATAAAGATGGATTAAACTCTTCAATAAAAAGTCAAAGATTGGGGGCCTCCCTGATGGCACAAGGGGTAAAGTCTCAGCACTATGAAGCTATTGGCAGCCACTGCAGCATGAGTTCAATCCCCAGTCAGGGAGCTAACCCACATGGTGCAGCAGACCTCTCCTGTCTTCACCAGCTGCTCCCCTCAGCAGTGTATTTCAGTCAGTCTGCCTGTTCTGCTCCCCATTGTCTCTGGTGAATCCTCTCATGCCCCGCCCCCCCAACCTCTGGCCTATACCCCAGCTCTTGTGTAAATAAGTAAATAAAATAAATCTTTAAAAAGGTCAGAGATTGATGAATGAATTAAAACATTCCAACTCTATGCTCTCTAAAAGAGAAGAGCTCAATCTAAAAGCACAAATGCAAAGGATAGCAAGAGTGGCTATATATAAGGCAAAATAGATGAGAAATTGTCAGTTCTGAAATAATAGATACTTTAATATTCCACTTTCAATAATGGCTAAAACAGAAGATCAGGTACGAAATAAAGGACTTGAACAGCACTATAAACCAATAAGAACACACATATATAGACAATCTCACTTCACAATAGCAGAATAAACATTTTTCAAGTGAACACGGCACATTCCCCAGGATAGACCATGTATTAGACCACAGTATAGGTTGTACATGATTTAATGATTAAAAAGAATTGAAATCATACAAAGTATCTTGTCTAGTCACAATGGCATGAATAAAAATCAGGAACACAATGAAAACAGAAATATCTCCAGATTTGTAGAACTTTAATAACACACTCTTCAACAGCCAAGAGATCAAAGAAGGAATCACAAGGGAAATGATAAAATACCTTGAAACAAACAAAAGTGAAAACACAAAATAACAAAACATGGGATGCAGTGAAAGCAGTCCTGGGAGGGAAATTTATAGCTGTAAATGCATACATTAAAAATAAAACAGGGCCTCCCTGGTGGCGCAGTGGTTGAGCACTGCACTGTGGAGCTGTGGGCAACACGCGATGTGAGTTCGAGGCCCAGCCAGGGAGAATCCCACATGGCGCGGCAGACCTTTTCTGCCTCCCCCCCTGCTTCCCTCAGCAGTGTGTTTTTGATCTGCCTGTTTTGCTCCCCACTCCGTCACTGGTGAAACCTCTCGCCGCCCCACACCTTTGGCCTGTACCCCAGCTTGTATGTATAAATAAATAAACCTTTTTTTTTTTAAAAAAGGAAAGATCTGAAATCCATGACTTATCTGTACACCTTAAGAAACTAGAAAAAGAAAAACAAACTAAACCCAAAGTTAGCAATTGGAAGGAAATTACGTGATTTGAGTAGACATAAAATAGAGAAACAGAACAGAGAAAATCAATGAAAGAATTTGTTCTTTCAAAAGAACAGCAAAACTTATAGAAACTTCGGTGAACTAAGAGGGAAAAAAGAGACAACATTAAAATAATTAAATGAGAAATGAAAGAAACATTACAACCAATTTTAGAGGAATGAAAAGAATTACAAAGAGTACTTGAAAAACTGCACATTAACACATGAGATAAACTGGATGAAATGAATAATTACTAGAACAATATGACCTACCAAGATTAAATGAAACTACCAATGAATAATAGGAGGTGCAAAACAACTACAACCAGTAAAGAGATTGAATCAACAGTCAAAAACTTCCTGGTAAAAATGCCTTGGACCTTATTATGGCTTCACTGATAAACACTACCAAACATACCAAGCATTTAAAGAATTAATACCAACATTTCTTAAATTATTTCCAAAAAGTTAAAAGGAGGGAACACTTTCTAACTCATTCTATAAAACCAAAGCCAATACCAAAGTCAACAATCAAAATATAGAGGAAACTATAGACCAACATCCCTTCCACAACATACTACCTTCAACAATATACTACCAAACGGAATTCAGCAGCACATGTAAAAGGATTATACACTATAACTCAGTGGGCTTATTCCTCGAATACAAGTATGGTCCAAAACAAAATCTGATGGATGCATATGCCACATCAACAGAATGAAGGGGGCAAACCCCCATATGATCATATCAATTGATGAAAAAAAAAAAGCCTTTGACAAAATCCAACACCCTTTCATGATTAGGGAAAACAAAACAAAAACAAAACAACTCTCAACAAACCCAGAATAGAAGGAATACCTCAACATAATCAAAGTCATATATGAAAAACCCACAGCAAATATAATACTCAGTGGTGAAAGATAGAAAGCATCCCTTCCAACACCCATAGCAAAGCAGGCTGCTTGCCTTCACTTTTATTCAACACAGTACTGGAAATTCTAGGCAGAACTATTTAGCAAGAAAAATAATAAAAGATGCCTAATTTGGGAAGGAAGAAGTAAAATTATCTCTGTTTGTGGAGGATATGATCTTACTCCACACACAAAAATGATTAGAACTCACAGATGAATTCAGCAAAGTTGCAGGACACAAAGTCAACACACAAAAATCAGTTGCATTTTTGCACACAAACCATAAATCCCTAAAGAGATTATGGAACAAATCCCTAAAGAGATTACAGAACAAGTCCATTTACAATATCATCATGAGGAATCAAAAGACTTAGAAATTAACTCCACCCAGTAGGTGAAAGACTTGTATGATTAAAAACTACAAAACATTGCTGAAAGAAAAGAAGGCATAAGTCAATGGAAAGATATCCAATGTTCATGGGTTGGAAAACTTCACTGTTCAGATGCCAATGATACCAAAGCAGTCTGTAGATTCACTGCAATCCCCATCAAAATCCTAATGATCCCCCCCACCCTGAAATAGAAAAGTCCACTAAAATTCATACGGCAGTGCCACGCCTACTTCCCCCTCCATCGTTTGACAAAGTCACAATTGTGGGTGAAGCAGGCTTCAAGGAAATTCCCTTCTCGGAGAACGGGTGTGCCATCTCTACTCTTGTTAATCTAAAACTACAAAGACATAATTGATTGACACTGGTCACCGAGGATCCTGTTACATAGTTGGACTAAAAACATTGGGAACTGTAGGCCTGCATTATTTGCTAGCTTGCTATGTGTTTTTTGATGTAAATGAGCTTTTGATCTTTCTCTGATGCCCAATAGTCACATCAGACTTAGATCTGTAGAAGGACAGGTCTTCGGTCACCTTTATAGTTAATCATAGACAAAAGTTCTTATTAATCGTTATAATAATCTCTTGTATTCTTACTAAAACCTTAGTTACATAGCTTCAAAAGCACATATCTATCTTCTGAAAAATAGTTAAAAATAATAAAACTGTTTCCAGTAAAAGAGACATCTTTACTCGCACCTGCACAACTCCTTTGTGCCTCACACTACCAAGATAAGTATTGGGCTGTTTCAGCTTATGATAGCAATGTCCTTGACAGGTCACAGACCACCATACAAGACATAATGAATTGCTTCTTTCCCATACCCCCTTTTTGCGTTTCCTGGCAACAAAATACCAGCCATGACCTCTAGACCACAATAAACAGTATATTCAAAAGAAAAGTTACTTTTTATCTAACCTTTAGGTACTAAAAAAGTATGTATTTTTATCTCAAACATGTCTTGTTTCTGTAAACTATGTAACCTTCATTATTTGTTAAAATTATGCTTACTTGCCAACTTTTTCAATATAAAACCCCACCCCCTGAGCAATAAAGCGGAGAAAAGCCTGATCACACTTTCTGGTGTGTGCTGTCTCTCACTCCCCTTCCCCTTCCCTCCTTTTGCCGACACCTTCTCCACCACCCTCGGAATGGACAATAACTTTGCCCGGAGCTGGAGCTGATCTCCGGCATGGCCTCCCTGGTGGCGCAGCGGTTAAGCGCTGCGCTGTGGAGCTGTCGGCAGCCACAATGTGAGTTCTATGCTCAGCTGGGGAGATTCCCACATGGCGCAGCCGGCTGCTCCCCTCAGGAATGTATTTCCTCCCATCTCCCTGTTCTGCACCCCGCTCTGTCTCTGGTGAAACCTCTCACAGCCCCTTGCCTCTGGCCGTACCCCAGCTTGTATGCATAAATAAATAAAATCTAAAAAAAAAATTCATATGGAGTCTCAAGTGACCCCAAATAGCAAAGCAATCTTGACAAAGAAGAAAGCATGTCCTGATTTCAAAATTTACCACAAAGCTACAGTAATGGAAACAGTGTTGTAGTTTCATAAAGACAAATAGACCCATGTACTGTAATAGAGAGTCCAAAAATAATCCCTCATATATACAATCAAATGATTTTTTGACAAGGGTGTTAAGACCATCCAATAGAGAAAGGACAATCTGTTCAATAAGGCTGGGAAAACTGGATATCCAAATATAAAAGAATGGAGGTGTACCATTCGCTAATGCCATATATAAAAATCAATTCAAAATGGATCAAAGACCTAAACTTAAGAACTATAATTGTAAACCTTTTAGAAGAAAACATAAAGGAAAAGCTTTAAGCTTTGGCAATGATGTCTTGGATATGACACCAAAGGCACAGGCAAGAAAAAGAAAAATAGAAATTTGGACTTCATGAAAATTAAAAATTTGTAGCATCAAAGGACATTACCAACAGAGTGAAAAGACAGTCAACAGAACAGGAGAAAATATTTGCACACCATACATCTAATAAAGGATTAATACTCAGAATACATTAAGACCTAAAATTCAACTACAAGATAAACAACTTGATTCAAAAATGGGAAAAGTTGAATAGACATTTCTCTACAGAAGCTGCATGAATGACTACTAAGCACTTGCAAAGATGCTCTATGTCACCAGTCACTGGGGAAATGTAATTCAAAACTAAATGGAACACCACCTCACTCCTTTGGGATGGCTACTATCAAAAAACCAGAAAACCGCCAGTGTTGACAAGACTGGAGAAATGGAACCTTGTGCACTGTTGGTGAGAATGTAAAATGGACAGTCCAATTGAAAACAGTATGGTGGTTCCTCAAGAAATTAAAATTACAACTGTGATATGATTCAGACATTCCACTTCTGGGTATATACCATAAAGAATGAAGAAGGTCTGGAAGGTCTATTTTATATCCACATTCATACAGCATTATTCACAAAGCCAAAGGATGCAAGCAACCATGTGTCCATTAATGGATGGATAAGTAAAATGTGGTGTATCCATACAAAGGAATGTTATTCAACCTTTGAAATAAAATTCTGCAATATACTGCAACATGTAGAAAACTTGAGGGCATTATACTAAGTGAAATAAACCAGTCACAAAAAAACAAATTCTTATTCCACTTACAAGAGGAACTTAGAGTGGGCAAGTTCATAGAGGCAGAAAGTCGAATGGTGGTTACCACAGGCTTCAGGTGGCCAAGGGGAGGAAAGGGAGTAGTTGTTTAATAGGCAGAAAGATTCAGTTTTATTTTTATTAAAGATTTATTTATTTATGTACCCAAGAACTGGGTATAGGCCAGAGGTGTGGGGTGGGGGGTGAAAGTATTCACCAGAGACAGCAGGAAGCACAACAGGCAGATTGACTGAAAGACATTGTGGAGAGGAGCAGAGGGTGAGACAGGAGAGGTCTGCTGCACCATGTCAGAAGCTCCCTGGCTGGGGATCAAACTCTGTGGTGTGCTGTGGAGGTTGTGGGTTGCTGTGTGTGTGGTGCTGTGTGGTGTGATGTGGTGGCTGCCTATAGCTTCATAATGCTGAGACTTAACCCCTTGTGCCACCAGAGAGGCCCCAGAAAGATTCAGTTATAAAAATGAAAAGACTTAGGAGGGTAGTTGGCCAAGATGTTTTACACAACAATGCAAATGTATTTTATACCACTGAACTTAAAAATGGCTAAGATGGTAAATTTTATGTTTAGTGTATTTTACCACACCAAAAAAAAAATGTAGACACAAATAATATGGTTGTCAGGGACTTGTGGAGAGGCTAGGATGACTAGGTGGAGCATAGAGAATTTTTAGACAGACAACCTATTATACTGTTGGGTTTATGTCATTATATATTTGTCAAAGTCCAGGGACTAGTCACTGCAAAGAGTAAGTTCTGATATAAACTATGAACATCAGTTAATAATAGTGTTTCATTTGTTGTTGCCTGTTTTTTTTTTTTAATGTGCGCCATTCTCACTGGCCTGAGGTGGTATCTCATTGTGGTTTTGATTTGCATTTCCCTGATTATAAGTGATGTTGAATATTTTTTCATATGCCTGTTGGCCATTTCCTTTTCTTCTTTGGAGAAGCATCTTTTTAGCGCTTCTGCCCATTTTTTGACTGTATTGTTGACTTTGTTTGCCTGGGGCTCTTCCTGCCCCTGGGGTTATGTTTGGTGGGGAGGGGTTGGGAGCTCCAGGTCTTAGTTTCTTTTCTGCTGCTTGGGCCCCCTACTCCACGAAGGGGTGCAGGGGTGGAGGCTGTGGGTGGCTGTTGGTCAGGGTTTCACCTCTCCTGGTTTCTGGGGTGCCAGTGTGCAGCCACCTAGAGGTTGGGGGTGGGGCCACAGGGTGTGCTGGGCTGTGTTCCCCACCAGCTGAAGTCTCCTTTCTGCTGCACTCCCAGTGCCAAGATGCTGACACTTTGCAGGGGAGGGTGTGGTCAGAGATAGTTCCAGCAGGAGCCTGTACCTCAGCAACAGGTATGGGAGAGGTTGTGGGGTCTGTCAGTCAGTAGTTCTTAATCGCCAGTTCCCTGTTGAAGCTGACTCCCATCAGGCTGGGATTAGTTGCTGTCTAAGGCCAGGGGTGTTTGAGGTGGTCTCAGCAGGAGGTTTTCCAGTCTAGCCAGTTTCTCTGGCCAATTTATCACCTAGCAACCAGTGGGGGGGATGCTTCTTGCTTGGACTTTCTCCCCGTTAAGATGTTACCTAGCCCCAGGCAGGGGAGGGGACGCAGTGACCCTCGTGCTTTCCTGCGCTTCAGCGCTGCCTCGCAGGGAAGAGAGGGGGGTTATGGGGTGGAGGTGTGGGGGTCGAGCTCCCAGTCGGCTGGCCGAAGCCCTCCGACCTCACCGCAGTTTCTAACCTTGTATTCAGTGGCTCTCAGGAAAGCCGATTCGCCCACCTCTCCTTTCTGTTCCTCCGTGTGGGGTCTGATGTCTTTTCTCTTCTCTTTACTCTAACTCTTCGGTTTATTTTTAAGTCTAAAGCACCCCCGGGGTTGATTGTATTGTGTAGGGCATCCGGTTCTCTTCGAGTCAGCTCTCAAAGTTAGGGATATTTTTCTCCATTAATCTTTTTTTTGTGGGAGAGCCTGATCCTAGCGTCTGTTCGCCGCCATGTTTTGGGGGCGTGTCCTGTTTTTGTTGAATTTTGTGAGCTCCTTGTAGATTTTTGTTATCAGTCCTTTATCGGTTGTATTGCGTGCAAAGATTTTCTCCCAATTAGTAGGGTGTCTGTTTGTTTTGATTAATGTCTCTTTTGCTGTACAGAAGCTTTTTAGTTTGATGTAGTCCCAGCTATTATCCTTTCCTTCACATCCAATAATGTAAAAGACATAAATAATAATAACAATAAAAAATAATGTTTCAATATTGGCCCATGAATTGCAATAGATGTTTTAACTTATTAGTAACAGGAGAAACTAGTGGGGGGAATGAAGGACTCTTGTCTTTCTGCTAAGTGTTTCTGTAAACGTAAGACCGCTCCGAAAATAAAGTTTATTAGGAAAAAATCTTGACATTGAACAGAGGCCATCACAGGGCCACTGCTAACTGCCAATGTGGCTGGAAGAACAGGGTACAGCACCTTCCATCTGGATGATATGTGGACATAATCCTTCCCCCAAGGTGGAATCTGATTCTAACAGCAAGAAAGATGATGGGTGCCACTACGTGATCAGACCCCAAATCTCAGCCTGTAGTTTAGGTATCCCAGAGAGCCAGGGGTTGTGACAGACTGCTCACTGGCGCTGGTCAGAATGTTACACACACTCCTAGCTATGGCCTGGACTGGTGACTGACCCAGCTCCTCACCTTCCAGTCCAGACTGCAAACCCCATCTATGGTCCTGGGGAGCAGAGCAAGACTGGGAGCGATCCTGATCTTGCAGCCCCTCTACAACAGGACTTACCTGGGCTGGCTCTGGCCTACCAAGAGAGGCCCCAGACTCAGTCTGGCCCCTGGCCCCTCCCCACTTCCTCCTCCAAGTTTAATGACTTGATTCAATTCTGGCTCCCTCTCTGGGCCTGCTCAGGCATACACAATACTACTAGCAATGACACAATTAAAGATGAGGTATTATTTATAGTTGTTAACATAATACACAGTGAGGGTGGGGCCGGTAACTGGGGACCTCTGTGTTTTATGATCTCAAGAAAGAGTTCCTACCCTTGTGGAATCAGTTCTGTCCATAAACTGAACCCTGAATCAGTTGCTAATAAGCAAGAATCTGATAATTACTCAGTACCTGCTAGATTAGCTAGAGGGGAGAGCTGATGAGCTGTGCATTTACAGTCATAAACTTGGTACTCTGACACACTAATATCTCTTGGATTTTTTTTTTCAGGAAATAAATGCAAAATATAGTTAGGCACAAAGATGATTACCAAAAACTAGTTTGTAATAATGAACTATTGGAAGCAGCCTAACCGCTGGCATTAGGAGAAGGAAGATTTGTCTGCTTGGTGGGACACAACTAGTGATAACCGTGCTAGTCAGGGATTGAAGGAAACATTGAGCATTTACGTTTAGAGTCCAGAGAAAAAATGGGATACAAGAACATGGGCTGTGGTCCCAACTTATTTTTTTTTAGATTTATTTATTTATGCGTACTAGAACTGGGGTGTAGGCCAGAGGTGTAGGGTGGTGAGAGGATTTACCAGAGACAGAGTGGGAGCAGAACATGTGGATTTACTGAAATACACTGCTGAGGGAAACAGCAGGCGAGAGAGGTCTGCTGCGCCATGTGGGAAGCTCCCTGGCCGGGGATCAAACTCATGCTGCAGTGGCTGCAATAGCTTCATAGTTCTGAGACTTAACACCTTGCACCACTAGGGAGGCCCCGAGCCTGTTTTTTAATGCACCAGGTTGACTTCCTTCCATTCTCAACTACCCCTCCTCCCTGCTAGTACTGTCTGAGGTCACCTCCCAAATAAACTATTTTGTGCTGGAATCCCTATCTTTTCTAGAATTGAGGCTAGATATCCTAGGAGGGGGTGAAGCCTAGAATGCTCATGATGGAGTTACTGCACTCAGCCAGGCCCTGGGCCAGTCACTCTCTTCTTCCTCCATGTCTGACTCAGGGATTAGGGGTCAGACTGAGCCTACTGGCATCCCCCCTTGGTATTCTGGATCTCTTCCCCTTGGCCTCTGCCTTTCCTTCCTGTATTGGGTGGCTTCCGTCTGAGTCAGGCCAGAGTCCATGAAGAACAAAGCTGGGGAGATAGCTGATTCTTTTCTACAGGCCACCCTTAGTAGCTCAGCCTGGCATGGTGGCCAATGTCTGACTCCTCCTGGCTACAGTGATAGTCCAAGGGTGGTCTCTAAGTTCCCTATCAGGAGGGAGCAGAAACTCTATGTCCTGCACCTGGGCACAGGTGGGGCCTGGTAACTTGGCTGGGAATTCCAGCAACAACTTGGCCCCCACTAGGGTTACCCAGGGACAGGTTTGGTAAGGAACAAGAGGAAGGAGGGATGAGGAAGAAGAAAGAGGGGAGCCAAGGAGTACTATGACTTTTGTATCGGAGTCTCTGTCTGCAGTCAGACTCTGAAAAACTTATCTTTCCTCCTCCTGCCCTGGAGGAGGAGACTGCTGTCACTGTGTCACTCCACCTGCACTGTGCCTATCAGGCTGTAAATATTAATTAACACAGTTGCTGGGGATCACAGTGCGTGGGTGTGTCCTAGTCAAAACTGGACACAAACCTAGTCCTAGGAGGGGGCTGGGGAGACTGGGGGAATCTGATGCTGGACTGAGCTAGGGGCTGAGTTCTGGGAAAGGGGAGTGGAAATTTGGATGCATTGGGAAGTTGGTGAAAGAGAGACCCCAGCGCTTCTACAGGCAGTCTCATCAAAGAGCTAGAGCCAAACGGTGGGAGGGACAGCAAGTTGATCATTAACAGTGGGAGTCCTCAGAGGTGCAGGGTGAAGCCTGATTGGTCCCAGCTCAGTCAGACCAGGCTGTCACGGGCAAGGAGCCTGTGTAATTTTATGTGCCCCCGGCCAGCCTTTGACTGTCCCCGTGTCCTGGGCCCACTTCATCTCTGATCATTCCCGACTTGAGATGGCAGAAACCAGCCTGAGGGTCTGGTTACTCCGCTTCCTGCTCCTGCACTCGGTGAGTCCTATTGTCTTGTTCCACTCTCCACTGCCTCCCATCAGTGCTCCAGGGCTGGGGGGGAGGTGGCTAATTGGGTACTGGGCAGGGTGTTGCTTGGTGATGGTGAGGAAGAGCCTGGGACCTGAGGGCCCAATCTCTAGACAGATGAGGGGATCCTAGACCGCCAGAGGAGGGTTACTGGTGGAGGGCTCCGAACTGTCCAAGGCTCCTATCGCTGATCTGATGCAGATGTCATGGCCTGAGGTGGCCTGTGAGGAGTTGAGGGGGGATCCAGTCCTGGGGATGCTGGTGATGAGCGTTCAGGGGGAGACTCATCCAAAGATGATTAAGAATCTGGAGTAGGGAGAAGATCCAGGGCTCTTGTCTCTCAAGTTTCTGACTTACTTGCATGTCTGAGAGGGTGGATAAAGTCCTTCGACCCCAAGCATGTGAGGCAGGGGAATCTGTGCCCAGAATCTCCAAGAGAGACCGGGCATTCTGCGTGTGGCCTGTAGCTTGGGCACCACTGCGGCTGACTGCCACGCACAAGTGCCCCATTGGGCAGGTCTCAGGGTCAATTCCTAACTGATCCACCTGGTCTCCCCACCCGGCCCCCTACTCTCCAGTGTGACATGACCTTGCTAAATGCAGATCTGTCAGATCGCCTCCTCCTCTCCAGTGACCCCACATTCTCATGAGGAAGGTCTGGTTTCTCTGTCCACCTGTCACCCCAACACCACAGGATTCCCTGTGCTATCTCAGCACTTTCCCCAGCGTTCTTCCCAGCACCCCCAGCATCAGTGTCAACTGCCCCTGACACTGCTCTTCATCTTTCCTAGCCCATGCCTTCCCTGGGGATCTGTATTCCTATCAGTCGCCCAGGGGTGCTGACCGACATGGTGGCTCATGGTAACATTGTCTTGCTCCACAGGCACTGGGAGAGCTGTACACGCCTCTACACCAGCATGGCTATTGCGCCTTTTATGACGAGTGTGGGAAAAACCCAGAACTACAGATAAATGCCCAAGTGGGTTGCCTGTCCAACACACCTGCCCGCCTTGTCACAGGTGAACACCTGGAGAAGCTACAGAAACTCTGCCCCAGACTCGTCGAGGACCCCGATAACACCTATGCCTGCTGCTCCCTCCAGCAGCTGGATTCCCTAGAGGAAAGCATAAGAACCTTCAAAACCCTCACCGACCGCTGCCCTGTCTGCTCTGCAAACTTCGTGAACTTGCACTGCCAAAACACTTGCAGCCCCAACCAGAGCCTCTTCATCAATGTGACCCGTGTGGTTACCAATGAGACCAGGCAAGCCGTGGTGGCCTATGAGGCCTTCTACCGGCGCAAATTTGCAGAGCAGACCTATGACTCCTGCAGCCAGGTGCAGTTTCCTGCGATGGCCTCCACGGTTGTGGGCTTCATGTGTGGTGTTCACGGCTCAGTCTTCTGTAATGCTCAGCACTGGCTAGACTACCAGGGGAACACAGATAATAACTTTGCACCCCTGGATATCACCTTCCACCTACTGGAGCCCAGCCAGAACCCAGGAAATGGGATACAGCCTCTGGACAGTGAGGTTCCACCCTGCAATTTGCCCCTGGGAGAAAACCAGACAGCCTGCAGGTGCCTGGATTGTGCTACTTCCTGCCCTGTCATCAGCCGCCCATCAGCCTTGGATTCCACTTTCCGCCTGGGCAGAATAGCAGGTGGGCTCGTCCTTATCATCATCCTCTGCATAGCCTTTGCTATACTTTCTGTCTTCCTTGTGTGGTCCCGCCTGGCCTCCACAAATTTCAAGGGTAGGATGCCAGGCCCTAAGGCAGGCACTAGCTTCTCGGACATGCTCAGCCTCTCCACCCACACTCTTCTTAGCAAGTTCTTCCAGACCTGGGGCACATGGGTGGCCTCATGGCCAGTGACTATCCTGGTGGTGTCCATTGCTGTGGTGGTGGCCTTATCAGGAGGCCTAGCCTTTCTGGAACTAACAACTGACCCTGTGGAGCTGTGGTCGGCCCCCAACAGCCAAGCTCGGAGGGAGAAGGAGTTCCATGATCAGCACTTTGGCCCCTTCTTCCGAACTAATCAGGTGATTTTGACAGCTCCTGACCTGCTCACCTATACGTATGACTCTCTTCAGTTGGGGCCCAAGAACTTCAGTGGGATCCTGGACATTGAAGTGCTCAAGGAGCTGCTGAATCTGCAGGAAAAGCTGCGGCTCCTCGAGGTGTGGTCACCGGATGACAAGCGCAACATCTCCCTGAAGGACATTTGCTATGCCCCCCTCAAGCCACACAACCCCAGTCTCTCTGACTGCTGCATCAATAGCCTCTTGCAGTATTTCCAGAGTGATCCTGCACACCTGCTGCGCACCGCCAACCAGACGGTCAATGGGAAGACCTACAAATTGGACTGGAGGGATCACTTTCTCCACTGTGCCAAGTGAGTCCTACACTGCAGCTCTGGGGAGGGGTGCTGTGGGTCCCCGATACCCACACCAGGTCCAGAATTCCTGCCTGAGGGACCCCTCATGACTCTGAGTCTCAGTCTCTGGGCTACAGTGCATCATTGGCTTAGCACTATCAAGTATGGTTCTGCTCTCTGGAGCAGATTGAGTATGGCCATCACGGCCTCGTCGCCCCAATTTCACTCGGTCTGTCTGTAGAGCTCCTGGCATAGTAGGGAGCATCTTTGCACATCATCAGTTTGAATGTTATAAGCTGACGGCCTAGCTCACATGTGTGCTTGCTCTGTTTCTCTTGCATCTGTGCCGAGCCTGGGCACAGGCCAATCGGGCCATCAGTAGCCTATAAAGTGCCCTGGAGTTGGGGCAGGGACAGGCTGGCCTCATGCCCCACAAGCTGAGGCCAGGTAACCTTGTCCAAGCTGCTGTGACATGTCCTCACACTCCTTGGGGTTTAGTCCCTGGCTGGATCCACTCTGCTGTAGTGCAAACAGGATGCCAGTGAAGCTGTTGGACCTTAGGATTGAACTTAAAGGTTCAAGAGGCCCTACCTTGGAGGAATCAGGTGAGCAGACAGCGGGGAGACCCGAAAGGTTGGAATGAAGCAGAGGTCCTCAGAAGTTCTAGTCTCAGGGACTCTGCACAATCAGCCAAAAGCTCTGCTTTGGGTAAAGCTTATATCTATTGACATTACCACGTGAGAAATTAAAACTGAGAAATGACAGAGTATTTATTAATTCTTTACAAACAACAATAACGAGCCCATTACATGTTGACACTATATATTTTAATGAAAAATCACTTTATTTTTAAACCAAATCACTCTGTTTTTTCCCAAAAAATATCAGAAATGGGTGGTAATGTTTTGCATCTTTGCAAATTTCTCTGTAGTGTCTGAACTCTGGTACTCTGTATCCTCAAGGGCCAATGAGGGTTAAAAAGACAAATAGCATCTACTGTTAGCATGAAAAATAGTTTTGAATAGCCAAGTCCGCTGAAAGGCTCTCCAGGACCACACGTTGAGTACCAATGAGTTAGAAGAGCATCAGGGCTCTGAGTGCCCTCTCTCTACCCTTGGGTGAGCCCAAGTTTGGGCTGTTTCCCAGAGTTTGTGCTTCTGGCCCTCAGGTCTGACAAGTCAGGGAGTAAGCTCCACGCCCAGGTTGACACTGTTTTCACTCAATTTATTTACATTTTGGATGGTTCTCTTGTGTGGTTTGACTGTCCGCATCTCACAGACAGGAAAACTGAGGTTTAGAGGGGTGTGGTGAGCTGCTCAAGGTCACACAGCAGCCAGCACTTCTGGGACAGCTGGTGACCAACTTGCTCAGAGAACTTTATCCAGGTACCTGAAATGCACTTTCAGAAAGGACCCAGTTGCAGGGTAGGGACTTCCCAAGGTAAGGGGCTGGGAAACTGTCCACAGGAAAGAAAGAGATCCAAACTTAGGGCCTGGAGAGTTCAGGCTGGCAGGAGGAGCAGGCTAGGGCAGCAGGAGGGCCAATATGGCTTTCTCAGGTGCTGTCGCCACACTGCCAGGGCTCTGGCCCCACCCTGGGGGACTCTGTGTGTGCTGCTCACCCACTTTTCTCATGTGGAGATCACTTGATCACTTGATGCCTGGAGAGTTGGGCTGGTGTGAAGAGAGAGCTCAGGCCACCCCTGATCAGGGAACTGCAGTCCACTCCGGGTTGGGCTGTGAGATTTTGTTGGCAGAAACTATTCTAACCTGGGAGTTAGGTGATGGTGCTATGAGCCCGGGGTGGGATGGGGTGCTGGGTCCAAGCCAGCTGGAGTGGCCGGGAAAAATACCTTCCTCTTCTCCCAGTGCCCCAGCCTCCTACACAGACGGCATAAATCTGAGACTGAGCTGCATAGCTGACTATGGAGCCCCTGTCTTCCCTTTCCTTGCCGTTGGGGGTTACCAAGGTAAGCTAGATGGCTCTGGGGAAGGCCATTGAGGGGAGGTAGGGGTCAGGAGTAATGGGTAGGAGGGTGAAAGAGGTGACAGGATTTTCCACTGCCTTGGGGAGGCCAGGTTTGTGGGGGAACTTATAGAGGGCTCACACACCTGCCTTATCCCACCTCTTTTCTCAGAATGTGCTGCTCAGAATCTGGTTTTGTACCTGGGCCCAAAGCCCTCGTGTTTGTCTGAGAGAGGGAATATGAGGAATTCCTCTGATGAGGAATATGGGGGAGGGGTTGGAGTGGAGGGGTGGAGGCTGTGGAGGCAGGGGTGTGTCTAGAGTGGGGAAGGGGAGACAGGGCCAGCTGGAGTGGGTGAGTGGAGGCAGGGCTGGAGGGTGACTGGAGGGTGGCTGAGCATTTCTCATACCAGGGAACAGCTATTCTGAGGCGGAGGCCCTCATCATGACCTTCTCCCTCAACAATTACCCTCCCGGGCACCAGCGGCAGGCCCATGCTAAGCTCTGGGAGGAGGGCTTCTTGAAGGAGATGAGAGACTTCCAGAGTCGGACAGCTGGCAAGTTCCGGGTCACATACATGGCAGAGGTAGGGGCTGCAGGGTGCCCTCATCTGGGGAGAAACCTAGGTGGCTTTGGGTGGGTTCCTCTGTCCTCCTCCTGACTTCACCCTTCTTGAGTGACCTTGCACCAGTGACCACCTGTTAAGGAGAACAAGGTGATGTGATAGCCCTTCTTGCAGCCTTGCTGAAGCTTACAGTGGGTCACATAATTAGTGCCCATTGGCCAAGTTCTTTGAACTGGACAGTTTTGGGGGGTCGGGTGTGTGTCCACAGCGTTCCCTGGAGGATGAGATCAACAGCACCACTGCTCAGGATCTGCCCATCTTTGCCATCAGCTACATTGTCATCTTCCTGTACATCTCCCTGGCTCTGGGCAGCTACTCCAGTTGGAACCGAGTGCTGGTGAGACATGAGAGGAACCCAGTGAAGGTGGGCTGGCCCATTGGGGAATCTAGAACCTTCCTAGTCTGAGCACTTCAAAATAGTAAAGTGAGAACACCCAGAGTGGATCCTCCAGAGGGTAATACTTTGAAGTTTTCTGTTTCAAAAGGTCACACAAGTTTTCATTCTGTTCCCTTTTCAATCAGTTTCATGCAAAGTTGATTTAGGTGTCTTATGATGTGGCAGATCATGAGAACCTGCCCTTAGGGGAATGATTCTGCAGAGTGGCTTGAACACTGAGTACCAGTATGTGCGGGCACTGAGCAAGCCCGCCCGCAGCCTGCTTCCCTCCTCTGGCTTGGGATGAGAGGGTGTCTTGGTAGGGTGCTGCAGCCAGGGGGCTGAGCCTGGTCCCATTGCAGGTGGACTCCAAAATCACACTGGGCCTCGGTGGAGTGGTCCTGGTGCTCGGATCAGTCATGGCTGCCATGGGCTTCTTCTCCTACCTGGGCATCCCCTCCTCCCTAGTGATCCTTCAAGTGGTGCCTTTCCTGGTGCTCGCCGTGGGTGCAGACAACATCTTCATCTTTGTTCTTGAGTACCAGGTAAGAGGCAGGAATTCTGACCTCTCACTCCCAGGCACAATCTTGCATCAGTTGGCTGGACTTCTCACAGACTCTTCCCATTTGTTCATGCTTACAAATCCGTAGAAAACAGAGTGCTTTGTGTCTACCTTTTACAGAAATGCATCCATACTGTGTATGTCACCTGACGGTGCTAGCCTCTAGCCCACGCAGCACTTCGGAGCCACCTCCAGTCTTTATGCTGCTACGTGGCACTTCATGGAGGGATAGGTTAGAATTGACTTAACTCTCCTGCTAGTGAACAGTTAGGATTCCAGTGATGTGTTGGAGCAAGGATGTTATGTACTTCCGGAAACACACCAGTATTTTCAGTATTCTCAGCCAGACCCTGAGAAGTGGAAGATGTGACAGAGCATTGTTAGCAGGGTCTGCTGCTAATTGGGAGAGGTTGGGGCTAATTCCCACTTTCTGGCTGGGTCCTTGGCAATGCCTGGAGGAGCTCCCTTCTGGCCTGTGAGGGATAAAGTCCTAGCCTGGAACCTGTTCTGTCCCTACACAGAGGCTCCCTCGGAGGCCCGGGGAGCAGCGGGAGGCCCACATTGGCAGAGCTCTGGGCAGGGTGGCCCCCAGCATGCTGTTGTGCAGCCTCTCTGAAGCCATCTGTTTCTTTCTGGGTAAGCCTGGGCAGCCTTCTCCCCACCAGGTGCTGGGAGTCTTTAAAAGGAGCGGGCAAGGGCTACAGCCTTTCCTCTGTACTCTGTCTGATCAGGGGGCCCGGGCCTTGAGATTCACTCCTGCCCCCAAAGTCAGAGTGCCCTGAGAGACCTCTCCCCCACACTCTAGGGGCCCTGACTCCTATGCCTGCTGTGAGAACCTTTGCCCTGACTTCTGGCTTCGCGGTGATTCTTGACTTCCTGCTGCAGATGTCGGCCTTTGTGGCCCTACTTTCCCTGGACAGCAAGAGGCAAGAGGTAAGGTTGTAGGCAGAATGGGGCACCAGTCCTTGGTCCCCTTCTTGGCTGGGGAAAGGGATGGCTTCACTTCTCAGAGAGTGGGGTTAGGGACAAGAACACTATGCTAGAATGTTTGTGCTATATAGTTCTTAATTTTCCAAGGAAAAGCAACTTCCCTTTGAGAATGTGATCAAACCTCTGTAAGTATATAAGATTAAGAAATAAAATATAGGGGCCTCCCTGGTGGGGCAACAGGTTGAGCTCAGCACTATGATGCTATCCAGAGCCACTGCAGCATGAGTTTGATCCCCAGCCAGGGAGATTCCCACAGGGCGCAGCAGACTTCTCCTGTCTCCCCACTGCTCCCCTCAGCAGTGTATTTCAGTAGATCTGCCTGTTCTGCTTCCTGCTCTGTCTCTGGTGAATCCTCTCACTGCCCCATACCTCTGGCTGGCACCTCAGCTTGTATGCATAAATAAATAAATCTTTAAAAAAAGAGAAATAAAATATAAATTAGAGGTTGGGGGCCTCCCTGGTGGCGCAGCGGTTAAGCACTGCGCTGTGGAGCTGTCAGCAGCAGCCACTCGAGTTCGACGCCCAGCAGGGGAGAATCCCACATGGTGTGGCAGACCTCTCCTGCCTCGCCCGCTGCTCCCCTCAGCAGTGTATTTCTGATCTGCCTGTTCTGCTCCCCACTCTGTCTCTGGTGAACCCTCTCGCCGCCCCACGCCTCTGGCCTGTACCCCAGTTTGTATGTATAAATAAATAAATCTTGGGCCTCCCCGGTGGCGCAGCGGTTAAGCGCTGCGCTGTGGAGCTGTCGGCAGCGGTGACGCGAGTTCGACGCCCAGTCGGGGAGAATCCTACATGGCGCGGCAGACCTCTCCTGCCTCGCCCGCTGCTCCCCTCAGCAGTGTATTTCTGATCTGCCTGTTCTGCTCCCCGCTCTGTCTCTGGTGAACCCTCTCGCCACCCCACGCCTCTGGCCTGTGCCCCAGCTTGTATGTAAAAAATAAATAAATAAATAAATAAATAAATAAATAAATAAATCTTTAAAAAAATAAATAAATTAGAGGTTGACAGGGAGCTGTTGTTCAAGGGTGCAAAATTCAAAGGTATTTCATCAAAATAGTTCATAAAAAGACAGCAGTATGCCCATGTCCCCATGGTGAGCCATTGGTGCAAGCTCCCCTTGAACAGTGGCAGTCCCACAGGAGGGAACCTGTTCCTGGCATCTGCTTTGGGACCACGTTGAGGGGTTGCCTTTCTTCAGGCCTCCCGGAATGATGTCTGCTGCTGTGTGAGAGCCCAGAAGCTCACTCCCCCTGACCAAAGTGAGGGAATCCTGCTCAAATTCTTCCGCAAGGTCTATACCCCCATCCTGCTGCACAAGGTCACCCGTGGGGTTGTGGTAAGTGAGGGCAGAGGAGCTTTTGGGGGTACCTCACATCACCTGGGGCAGATGGATTTGCTAAGCATTGACATTCACCTCACCCTTCATTGGAGGGGTCGAGCTTGCCCAGGTCTAGGTGCTGAAGCACAGTAAGGAGGGGAAATGAGAGGGGTTGGAGGTTGGGACTCAAGTCCGCCCAACTCCAGAACATTTCCCATAACACTCCAACACCCTGGTCAGACCCAAACTGGGAGCTGGTGAAGGAGCTATTGTTCAGGGAGATTCACATGGCAGTTCCCCGCCCCTTCCCTTTCAGGTACTGCTGTTTGTAGCCTTGTTTGGAATGAGTCTCTATTTCATGTGCCAAATCAACGTGGGTCTGGACCAAGAGCTGGCTCTGCCCAAGGTAAGTCATGCCCTGTGACTTCAGGTGGGTGCTCTCCCTACCCTAAATCCCCTGGGATTCAGGGAACAGCATACAACAGGTGGGACTGCATGACCCAGGGTGTGGGGGGTGGTAGGAACTACTCACCACTATGGACCTAAGGACTCTAATTCTAGGCTGCATGAGGGAGAGGACTAGGTTGGAGGAGAGGTCCGGCCTTAGAGCTGGACACATGAGATGACTGTCCAGACAAGGTGACCAACAAGTCATTGAGTGCCTCCCTTCCCCTAGGCACTCCACATTCTCAAACCTGGACTCCACAGTAGCCTACATCATAGCAGGGTCTCCTGAGAGATATCCAGACAAAGAGGACCCCATGGCTTGAGGGATCTTAGATGAACCTGGCTGAGGAGAGGTTGAAAGGAGTTCTGGGCCTAAGTAGGATTTTCAGAAGGCATTGAGGGTGACAGAACTGACTGGTGGGAGGCAGGGGAGAGTCACAGAGCATTTCCTGGGCATGGGAGTGACTATGGGTGTGGGGCAGGAATGGGGGCTGAACCAACAGCTGGATCATAGTTTGACAGGACCCACATATCAAGGAGATTGGCGACTCGCTGCTGGTGTGATGCATAATCAGAGGTGGTGTGGGCTGGTGGCTGGGAAGAACAGATAGTACACAAGAAAGACTGTGTGCCCAGGCTTTTCAATAGCGAGCACAGAGTGGGAACTTGGACATACAGTTCATCCTACCTGAGGGATGGAAATGGAGGTTTGAGTGGAGGACCTGAGTACTGGAAGGAGTCTGGGAATGAGTAGCCAGGATGCAGCTGGGTGTAACTGGGCATCTCAGTAAGCCCCAGGGACTTAGAAGGGAGATGAGGAGGGAGGCAAGGGGACAGTCAGGATGGCACCTACCAGCTACTATAGGAAACAAGGGAAGGCAACACAGCCGGCAGCAGTTGAGATTGACCGTGCCATTAGAGTGGTCCTGGGGGCTGCTCAAAGGGCCAAGGAGAAGAAGTCCCCAATGCCTCAGAGAAGGTACCAGGGGCCTGGTGGGCTGAGCTGATGAGCAAGAAGGAAGGAAGTGATGGGCTGCAAGACCTAACTGAGGCTTTATGTTTATGACCTTTTATTTTTCTTTGGGGGACATTTGTTTGTTTAAAAAATGTATTCTTTTTTAAAAAAATTAGGCTAAAGTATACATAACTTAAAACATGCATGGCAACTATTTTTTAGTGACTTTAAGTCATATTAAATATAGTCACATTGTTGTACAGTCATCACCACCATCCATCCCCATAACTCTTTTTATCTTGCAGTACTGAAACTATGTACCCTTCCTCAATAACTTTTCTTTCCCTTCTCTCCCTATCCCCAGTCCTTGGGAGCATCATTCTACTTTGTATTTTTTTGAAGTTGATTTCTTTAGACATCTCTATAGTAGAGTCATACAGTGTTTGTCTATTGGTGTCCGGTTAATATACTTAGCATAATGTCCTCAAGGTTCATCCATGTTGTAGCATGAGTCAGAATATCCTTTCTTTTAAAGGTTGAATAATATTCTATCTATGTCATGTTTTGTCTATCCATTTTTCTGTTAATGAAAATTTGAGTTGTCGCCATTGATTTTTATGAATTATGCTGATATGAAGAAATATGTCACTGAGATCTTGTTTTCAATTTTTTTGATATATACCCAGAAGTGGAATTTCTGAATCATATCACAATTCTAATTTTAATTTCTTGAGGAACCACCATACTGTTTTCAACTCGACTGTCCATTCCCACCACCAGTGCACAAGTTCCCATATCTCCAGAGTCTTGCCAACACTAGCGGTTTTCTGGTTTTTTGATAGTAGCCATCCCAATAGAAGTGAGGTGGTGTCCCATTTCGTTTTGAATTACATATCCCCAATCACTAGTGACACAGAGCATCTTTGCAAGTGCTTTAGTGGTCATTCATGCAGCTTCTGTACAGAAATGTCTACTCAACGTTTCCCATTTTTGAATCAAGACTGTAATTTCATCTATACTTTGCTTTTTGGCTTTGGTATTGGGGCAGTGCTGGTTTTACAGAATGAGTTAGAAAGTGTTTTCTCCTCTTGACTTTTTGGGAATAATTTGAGGAATGTTGGTGTTAATTCTTTAATGTTTGGTAGAATTCACCAGTGAAACTTCACTTTGGGGGAGATTTTTGAAAATAATTGTAATTTCCTATTACTTATAGATCCATTTATATTTTCCACTTCTTCTCCCTTATTGATGTTTTATTATATTCTATTTATTTTTAATTATTTCAAATATTATTAATTATTAGCCATTTACTTAACTATATAATTTTGGAATCCAACTTTGCATATCCATATATACATATGTTTCAGTTACCTTCAACCAGAATTCCAGTGCTGATGTTTATCCCCTTCCTTCTCTATCCCCTTCTCTCCACTCCTTCTGGTAAGAAGTATATTTTTCATAGAGTCTAAGAGTTTTATTTTGCTGTGCTTTGCCAGTATGTGCTCTTTGGTTATTTATATCATATGAATAAGCGTAACCATCCAGTACTGTCTTTCACTTTCTGACTCATTTCGTTTAGCACAACATCTCAAGATCCATCCATTTTGCCCAAAAGACTCTATTTCATCTATTTTAGAGCTGGATGTATTCCACTGAGCATATTTAGTCCACAATTTCTTTATCTAGTCATTTGTTGTTGGACATTTAGGTTAATTCCATTACTTGGCTATTGTGGATAATGGTTGTATAAATATAGCAGTGCATAAATATTTTTATATTAAAGTTTTTATATTATGTAGATAGATACCAAACTAATTGCTGGCTCTTGATATTTTCACCTCTATTTTTTTTAAAGATTTATTTATTTATGCATACAAGAGCTGGGGTGTAGACCAGAGGTCGGGGGTGGGGGGACGGTGAGAGGATTCACCAGATACAGAGTAGGGAGCAAAACAGGCAGATCAACTGAAATATACTGCTGAGGGGAGCAGCGGGTGAGACAGGAGAGGTCTGCTGCGCCATGTAGGAAGCTCCCTGGCCAGGGATGAAACTTTTGCTGCAGTGACTCTGGATAGCTTCATAGTACTGAGACTTAACCCCTTGTGCCACCAGGGAGGCCCTCTATTTTTTAAGGAATCTCCACACCACTTTCCATGGAGATTACACCAAGTTATGTTCCCATCAACAGTGGATGAGTGCTCCTTTTCCTCCACATCTTTGCCAATATTTGTTTTTTCTAGTTTTTTTGATATAGGCCATTCTCACATGGATGATGTGGTATTTCATTGCGATTTGGGTGTGTATCTCCCTAATTGTAAGTGTTTTTTGTTATTTTAAAATAGATTTTATTTTTTAGAACTGTTTTAGGTTCACCAAAATATTGAATGGCAGTTACAGAGTTTTCCATATGCCCCCACCCCCACACAAGCATGGCTCCTTTTCCACATCCCCCCACCACAGTGGCTTATTTGTTGTAACAGATGAATAAGATTGACACATCATTATCCTCCAAAGTCCATAGTTTACATTGTGATTCACTCTTGGTGTTGTACATTCTATGGATTTAGGCAAATGTATAATGACATGTATCCATATTATAGCATCATATGGAGAGTATTTTCATTGCCCAAAAACCCTTGTGTTCTGCCTATTCAGCCCATCCCTCCCTCTACCTAACAGTAATTTTTAAATTGTTTTAATCTCAATGGGATTATGTTTGTGTTACCATCTTATATATTAACATAAAGGTTCAATTGATTTTCAAATTATCAAGGATAACAATCTCTATTTACAAATTTGATGCTAATTTATTTTCATTATTTGCACATTTATTTGGAACCCATTTTCATGTCATTAACTCTAAAAGTGTATATATTTCATTAATTTTCTTTGCTGACTGGTTTTTAAATATTTTTGTTAAAATTTTTATTTATTTTTTACATAGAAGAACTGGGGTGTAGGCCAGAGGTGCGGGGGGTGAGAAGATTCACCAGAAGACAGAATGGACAGCAGAGCAGGCAGATTTACTGAAGGGAGGCAGTGTACTGAAATCCACTGCTGAAGGGAGCAAAAGGCAAGTCAAGAGAAGTCTGCTGCGCCATATGTGATACCCCTGGGTGGGGATCGAACTCAAGCTGCTGAGGTGGGCTGTTGAGGTGATAGCGCTGAGACTTAACCCCTAGGTCACCAGGAAGGCCCCTTAAATATTTTTTTATTGTTTAATTTTTTAATGAAATACCATTTTCTTACATTCTTTTTTTTTAAAAAAGATTTTTATTTATGTGTACAAGAACTGGGGTGCAGTCCAGAGTTGTGGGGGCTGGTGAGAGGATCCAACAGAGACAGAGTGAGGAGCAGAACAGACAGATCCACTGAAACACACTGCTGAGGGGAGCAGTGACTGAGACAGGAGAGGTCTGCTGTGCCATGTGGGAAGCTCCCTGGCCGGGGATTGAACTCATGCTGCATTGGCTGCCAACAGCTTGATAGTGCTGAGACTTAACCCCTTGTGCAACCCGGGAGGCCCCATTTTCTTACATTCTTGTTAATTTTTGACAATATAGGATTTCTCCCCTCAGGTGTGGTCACCATAACTGTCCCTCACAAAAGCACCCATAGTCTTCCACCATAGTCCATTCTGTTCTTCTCCCACTGTTTTCATCCCTCTCCTTGCCCCTTTTCCTTCCCTCTCCCTCTCCCCTCCTGGATGCCTCAGATGTATGGTCAGCTTTCAAGGTTTGTCTTTGTCTATTTGTTTGGTTTCTCTATATTCTACATATAAGTGAAACTATCTGGTATTCATCTTTCTCCTTCTAGTTTATTTCACTTAGCATAATCCTTTCTAGTTCTATCCATGTTGCCACAATGGCATGAGTTTTACCTTTTTGTTAACTGAGTACTATTCCATTGCATATACATACAACATCTTCTTTTTTTTATTTATTTATTTTTTTTAAAGATTTATTTTATTTATTTTTATTTATACATACAAGTTGGGGTACAGGCCAGAGGCGTGGGGCGGCGAGAGGGTTCACCAGAGACAGAGCGGGGAGCAGAACAGGCAGATCAGAAACACACTGCTGAGGGCAGCAGCGGGCGAGGCAGGAGAGGTCTGCCGCACCATGTGGGAATCTCCCCAGCCGGGCGTCGAACTCGCGTCACCGCTGTCAACAGCTCCACAGCACAGCGCTTAACCGCTGCGCCACCGGGGAGGCCCCACATACAACATCTTCTTGATCCACTCACCTGTGTTGGGGCATTTAGGTTGTTTCCTATCTTAGCTATTGTAAATAAGTGCATCACAATTAGTGTTTTTGTGTTCTTTGGGTCACTATCGAGGCTTGGAATTGCTGGGTTGTATGGTGGTTTCTATCAAAGTACAGAAATTTTTGGTTTTATGTAGTCCCATTTGTTTATTTTTGCCTTTCTTTCCCTTGCTGTGGGTGTTGAGTCCCCAAAAACATCTCTGTAATTGATGTCCAGGAGTGTATCACCTGTGTTTCCTTTTATGTATTTTATATTTTCATATATTGTATCCAAGTTTTAATCCATTTTGAATTAATTTGTGTGTGTAAAATTAAGTATGATCTAATTTCTTTTTCTTTCTTTGCATGTGACTGTCTAGGTTTCTCAACACTTTCCTTTTTCTATTGTGTATTCATGTCTCCTTTGTCAAAGATTGTCCATATCTGTGTGGGTTTATTTCTGGGCTCTCTAGTCTATTCCATTAGTCTGTATTTTTGTTTTTGTCCCAATACCACGTTATTTTGAGTTCCAGCCTTTCACTCTGTGTTTGTCTTTAGGTTTTAAGTGAATGCGTGTCTTGTATGCAAAATATAGATGGGTCAGGCTTTTTAATTCTATTTGTCATTTTAAGTTGTTTTTAGTTGCTTTTAATTGTTTAGTTGTTTTAGTTGGATTTAGATCATTCATAGTTAGAATAATTATTGATATATGAGGCTTATTTACTGTCATTCTGTTTTTGTTTTATCTTTTCTGTTGTTTCTTTTTCCATGTTTTTCTATTTACTTTTTCATTTGAATGACTCTCAGTTTCTCTACTTCTTCTTTTTATTCTAGAAAGAAATAGAATTCTAGATTTTTGCTTTGTAGTTATCATGAGTGTTATAACAAACTTTCTACATCTAAGATAGTCCTTTCTGTGCTGGCATTGACTTGTCATTTTTGGTTCTATCTTTTTCTTCCTCCCCTATAGTGTTTTGCTATTGTCTCTTATTATTGTTGTTTGCACTTCTGATTCTGTATTACTATTATCACCTTCTGCAAAGGTTTTATTTCTTTTTTTTAAAGATTTTTATTATTTTATTTATGCATACAAGCTGGGGTACAGGCTAGAGGCGTGGGGCAGAGAGAGGGCTCACCAGAGAGAGTGGGGAGCAGAACAGGCAGATCAGAAATACACTGCTGAGGGGAGCAGCGGGCGAGGCAGGAGAGGTCTGCCGCACCATGTGGGATTCTCCCCGGCCGGGCTCCGCAGCGCAGCGCTTAACTGCTGCGCCACCAGGGAGGCCCTTTATTTCTTCTTTATTCAGTCTTTGGTAGTGTTTTTTTTTTTCTCTAGAACTTTGTCTATTTCATCTAGGTTATTCAATTATTGATGCACAATTATTCATAGTACTTTTTTAATAATTTATTTCTCAGAGTTGGTACTAATGTTCCTACTTTCAATTCTGATTTAAGAATTTGAGCCTTCTTTCTTTTTCATTAGTCAAACTAAAAGTTTGCCAGTTTTGTTCATCTTTTTGTAGAACCCACTCTGGGTTTCATGGATTTTCAATGTTATTTTCCTATTCTCTATTTTACTTATCTTTATCCTAACTTTATTTCCTTTCTTCTGCTAGTTTTGGATATAGTTTGATCTTCTTTTTCTTTTAAAGATTTATTTATTTATGCACACAAGAACTGGGGTGTAGGCTAGGGGTGAGGGTGGTGAGAGGATTCACCAGAGACAGAGTAGGGAGCAGAACAGGCAGATCAACTGAAGTACACTGCTGAGTGGAGCTGAGCGAGGCAGGAGAGGTGAGCGAGGCAGGAGAGGTCTGCTGTGCCATGTGGGACTCTCCCTAGCCGGGGATTGAACTCATGCTGCTGTGGCTGCAGATAATTTCATAGGCTGAGACTTAACCGGCTGCACTACCAGGGAGGCCCTGAACTTTTTCTAGTTCCACAAGCTGTAAGCTCAGGCTTATGATTTGAGATCTTTCTTTTTTAATGTAAATATTTCTAGCTATAAATCACACTTCCATGCTACTTTTTTTTTTTAAGATTTATTTTATTTTTGCATACAAGCTGGGGTGCAGGCCAGAGGTGTGGAGCGGTGAGAAGGTTCACCAGAGACAGAAAAGGCAGATTGACCGAAATACACTGCTGAGGGGAGCACTGGGCGAGGCAGGAGAGGTCTGCTGGCAATGTAGGAATCTCCCTGGCCGGGCATCGAACTTGCATCGCCGATGCCGACAGCTCCACAGTGCCACTGGGGAGGCCCCTGTCTTTAAAATTCTTTTTATATCTCTCTATCAACAGTTGAATTGTAATATGCCTTAATGCGGTGTCTTTGAGTTTATACTACTTGAGGATGATTAGCTTCTTGAATGCTTGTATTCATATTTCATCAAATTTAGGAATTTGGGGCCTCTTTTTAAAAAAAATCTGTTTCTTACTCATCTCTTTTTGGGATTGCCATGTCACATATGTTGGAATACTTGATGATATCCTATGGATTTTTTAGGCTCAGTTCACTTTTCATCCTTCTCTTTTCTTTTTTTTTTTTTTAAAAGATTTATTTGTTTATGCATACAAGCTGGGGTGCAGGCCAGAGGTGTGGGGCGGTGAGAGGGTTCACCAGAGACATAATGGGGAGCAGAACAGGCTGATCGATGGAAACACACTGTTGAGGGGAGCAGCAGGTGAGGCAGGAGAGATCTGCCGCGCCATGTGGGAATCTCCCCTGCCGGGCGTCGAACTCACGTCGCCGCTGCCAACAGCTACACAGCACAGCGCTTAACCGCTGTGCCACCAGGGAGGCCAGGACATTTATGTCTTATGTGGAAATTCTGGAAATAAGATTCCCTCATTCCCCAGTGTTTGCTATTTTTAAAATTTGATTTTTTTGGTGTCTGTGTTGGGGATCACCCTGAGGCGTAAAGTTAAAGTTTTCTTGGCTCTTGGGCCTCCCCGGTGGCGCAGCGGTTAAGCGCTGCGCTGTGGAGCTGTCGGCAGCAGCGACGCGAGTTCGACGCCCAGCCGGGGAGTATCCCACATGGCACGACAGACCTCTGCTGCCTTGCCCGCTGCTCCCCTCAGCAGTGTATTTCTGATCTGCCTGTTCTGCTACCCGCTCTGTCTCTGGTGAACCCTCTCGCCGCCCCACGCCTCTGGCCTGTACCCCAGCTTGTATGTATAAATTAAAAAAAAAAATAAAAATAAAGTTTTCTTGGCTCTTTTCTGACTATATGTCTTTCCCTGAGTATGCCTAGTGACTGTCTAAATCCCTCTGTATTTGTTATTGCTTTTGACCTTCCTATTCCTTAAATGTCTGGCTTTCAAAAAGGAGGAAATGAAGGGGAAGAAAATAAATCTCCTTTAAACAACTTGAAAGTGACTTCATCTGGAGGTGGTAGAGGCTCAACAATTATAGCCTGCCTCTGTGTCTGAACCACTGAAATAAAAAGTAACAATCAGCAATCAAAACATAGATGTCTGACATTTCCGGGATGAGGTACTTGTTGCCCACTCTGGCTTCTCCAAGATAGGTGCCAACTGCTCCGGGAATCGGTGTATTACTGTCTGTCAGGGGGCTAAAGGAGGGTATGGATAGCTGCTACCATGCTAAGAGCTGAAATTGATCAAAACTAACCAGGATTTAGTATCCAAGCCTTTTGCTGGAAACTGCAATCCCTCAATATAGTTCAGAGTTCCAAAAGACAGATTAGACAGATTTTGCCAGTGTAGTTGTTGTCTAGGGTGGGAGATATATTCTTGGTGCTTCTTACTCCACCATCTTCCCAGATGTCACTGAGGTTTTGTAATAGGAGAAGGAGGCAGGCTATAAAGTTACCTGATGTATGGTCTCATAGGCGCGCACACCATGATCTTTACATATGCACTTGCATATGAGGTTTGGTTATAGACTGCTTGTTAGACTGTGACTGTGGCATGTTGAGAATGACAGGAAGGGGTAAAATTATGCATCTTTATGTGTGTGTCAGAGTGTGTTTGCATCAGGTGGGCCATCTTGCTTTTTGCTTGCATCTTTATGGATGTAATTTGTGTGGGCACCTATGATAATGCCTGGGTGTGTGTACCTTGGAGCTTGTACTTCTGTGCAGATACCTCCAATCGTGTATCTCTGTACGACTGTGTAATTCTGTGAGATTGTACTTCAGTGAGCATGTACCTCAGTGAGTGTATACCTTTGTGCATGTACCTGGGCGAGTGTGTATTTCTGTGAGGGTGAAATAGGGTGGACCCTTTGGGGTGTCTGACCCTAGCTTCACTTTCTTCCATTTAGGACTCTTACCTGATCGACTATTTCCTCTTTCTGAAAACCTACTTTAAGATTGGGGCCCCCGTATACTTTGTCACTACTGGGGGCTACAATTTCTCCACCGTGGAGGGCATGAACGCTATCTGCTCCAGTACCGGCTGTGACAATTTCACCTTAACACAGAAGATTTATTATGCCTCCGAGTTCCCTGATATGTGAGTGCCCAGCCCACCCCTCTCCTGCAACCCCCTCTCCTGTGCCCCCTCTCCTACAATCCCTCTTCCTGCTTTTCTGTGTCCGCCCTACTTCACACCTTCTGCCATATACCTGGGGAGGCCCGGTGTGCCAGCAGGGCCACAGGATGGACTCACATCTGTCTCCTGTTCCCTGACCTCTTTTTCCAACCCTCAGATCTTACTTGGCCATACCTGCCTCCTCTTGGGTGGATGACTTCATCGACTGGCTGCGCTGGCCCTGCTGCAGCCTTGATGTCACCGGCCATTTCTGCCCCTCAATTGCCAGTAAGTACAGGACCTCAGGAGGTCATGGCCACTGCAGCTTGGGGAAACTGAAGCAAGAGATAAGAGAGGAATGGCAAGTTTCTCTCATGCCCTTCTGTCCTGCACGGTTGGTCTGGCGGGGCATTGGCTCAGAATACCTGTGTGGGTGACAGTGTTCAGCTGTACTGCCCAGCACTCATACACTGCCCTGCCCAGCACAGTTGTGCCTAAATTGGCAGGCATACTGGTATTAGGGCAGCAATATCCAGGAGTAAGAGCTGAGGTTGGCACATGGCCTTGACCCCTTGTACCTCTGTGGAGTAGGGAGGCCCCTGGGGACTACTTCTCTGCCCTAAACTTCCCTTCCTTATCTGCTGGTAGGTGTGAGAGAGGATCGCTTCCACAGTTAGAGACAAGTGCAATCCCTTCAGAGTGCCCCATGCTGTGTGCCTGCCATGCAGGAATGTCTGGGAGACTGTAGTAGAAACAAGGGGAGAAGGGCTGAGTGCCATTGCCCAGAGGTCCCTCTTTCTTTGCAGACAAAATTTGCGGCAGACACTGCGTGACCAACAAAGACATCATCCGTCCAACAGTGGAGGAGTTCTATAAGTACCTTCCCTTGTTCTTGAAAGACCTGCCCAATAGCAAGTGTTCCAAAGGGTAGGCTCAGACAGGGCTTCCACTGGGGAGGCGGCTGTGTGGACTCCAGAGGGGGAAAACACATAATGGGGAGGAGGCTATGGGCCCAGTAGCAGAGGGCACCTTGTCCCTGGCTCAGGCTTTGCTCTGCCTTCTCACAGAGGTCTGGGAGCATATGACACCTCCGTGATCTTGGGCTCCAATGACAGTATCTTAGGTAAGCATGATCTCACCTGGAAAGGGGACCAAAGTCAGCTTGGGGACTAAGGGGGCATGCAGAGCCTGCAAGTCCCAGGAAAAAGCATCTCAAGTTCATATCTCGTTTCCTTCCTCCTTCATGGGGATTTCTGACCGCACTGTGTCCTCAGGTGCCATTCCAACCTCCATGTCCTCACTTTAGCCTCACTTCCCTTCCCTCCCCTAATCCACTGTTGGTTGCTGATGCCACACCTGTGCCCTTTATTGCATACACAAATCACACTGAGATGTGGGCTGCGGGCAGCTGGTTAAATGAATGAATATTGTACTTACTTAGACAGGGCTTATACACTGATTGCCTCAATCATAGCCCTGACATGTCAACCATTTGTATTTTTCTATCTTCCTTTCTGGTCCTTCCTATATGAATGTGCACTTTGGAAAAGTAATTAAATTAATGTATGTTTTGAAACCACAAGGAATGATTGTGGGCTCCTGGGGAGATCTCTTCAGGTTCTGTCCATCAGAGTCAGGGCAGGGGCTCAGGTCTTGACCCGCTGTGGAGTTTGTAGAGCTAGTGCTAAAACCCAAATTCAGGGCACCTGTTTCAAAATTTAGTAGGAATTTCAAAATGGTTGTGGCAGAGCCCTGACCCCAGGAGGGTACATCCCTAAGGGGTTCTGGGAACATCTGGATTGGGCTCTAACCTTTGCTTCTTCTGCCTGTCTGTGGGTGGCCCAGCCTCGAGGTTCATGGCCTACCACACGCCTCTGAAGAACTCCTGGGATTTCACAGAAGCTCTGCGGGCATCTCGGGCGCTGGCAGCCAACATAACTGCCGACCTCCGGAAGGTGCCAGGCACCAGCCCGGACTTTGAGGTCTTCCCTTACACGTGAGGCCCTGGGCACAGCCATAGGGAGGTGGGATGGAATGAGGGTACCAGCTGGCAAGGGTGGCCATGGGATCTGAATGGGTTTCTGCGGAGAGGCTTCCCTGTGCCTGGGACTGCTCGCCTCTCCACTGACTGCACACCCACATGTCCTGTCTAAACCTGAGTTTTTGCCTTGAAATGATATGGGGGCTACACTGCCCAAGTGGTGACAGTTCTCTGCGACCCGTAGGATCAGCAACGTGTTTTACGAGCAGTACCTGACCATCATCCCCGAGGGGCTTTTCATGCTGAGTATCTGCCTCTTGCCTACATTTGCCGTCTGCTGCCTCCTGCTGGGCATGGACCTTCGCTCCGGACTCCTCAACCTGTTCACCATCATCATGATCCTCGTGGACACCGTGGGCTTCATGGTTTTGTGGGGCATCAGCTACAATGCTGTGTCCCTCATCAACCTGGTCATGGTAAACCCGCTGGACAGAGGACTGGGACTCTGGGGTGGATGGATGGGCACAAGCCTTGCTGGACGCTGCCAGTTTTTTCTAGAGTCTAGGTGCCCTTTCTGGCACTCCCACCCTCTGGGCTCTTTTGTGATGGATATTCTCTCTCTGCCACAGGCAGTGGGCATCTCTGTGGAGTTCGTGTCTCATATCACCCGCTCCTTTGCTATCAACACCAAGCCCACCCGGCTAGAGAGGGCCAAGGAGGCCACCATTTCCATGGGCAGTGCGGTAAGTGGGTGGGCCACCACTGAAGTCCTCGGTTGGCTGCCCTGTGCCTGCCTGACACCCACCTGTGTCCTCTAGGTGTTTGCTGGAGTGGCCATGACCAACCTGCCTGGCATCCTTATCCTGGGTCTGGCCAAGGCCCAGCTCATTCAGCTCTTCTTCTTCCGCCTCAACCTTCTCATCACTCTGCTGGGCCTCCTGCACGGCCTGGTCTTCCTGCCAGTCATCCTCAGCTACCTGGGTGAGTGCCCGATCTCCTGCCAGCGCACAGTCAGACTTCTCCTGCAGGTACTTCCGACAACTTAGGGACTGTGAGTCACAGGTGGAACGAAAGGAGCGCTCACAATACTGCTCACAGGGACAGCCACCGCCAGAACCATGAGCACATGGTACTTCTTGGTTTGGAGACTTCGGTTTTGCACTTAACAAGTGTAAACATCTTGTATTTCTTGAACACTGTTTCAGTGGTTGTATGTTTTTCCATTGCATATTGTTGACCTTTTAGCCACTTAAATTTCAGCAGGAAACTTATTTCACATTGAGAGGTGATGTGTAACAGGCATAGGCTCAGATATGCAGGAATAGAGCAAATATTTCACAAAATAATACTTGCCCCTTCTGTCCACAGAGCACTCTGTGATATGTTCTTTTCTATTCTATCATTAATTTTTTTTTAAATGCTGGTGTTATCTATAAAACTATCTAGTGTTATCTAGAAAACTGATTTCATGACTCATAAATGGGAAATAATTTGCAGTTTGAAAATACATCTTATTGTAGGAATCAATCCTGACTAATTTTCTAGCTCTCAGCTACTGGACATGAGATTCTTTCTGACTTTCCACTGTTCTCGCCAATGCTGTGAGGAGCCTCCCTTTCCAATGTTTCCTTTGAGAACGTCTAAGTCTGTGAACACTGACTGTTCCTGCCGGTTGTTGGCATCCTCCAGAGAGTTTTCCATTTAAACTTTCAAAAGGAACATGCACAAGGGTTCTTATCTCTGTATCCTTGTCATCATTGAGCATGACCTGTTATCCCCCACCCCATCCCAATGAAGAGATTGATTTATTTTTATTTTTTAAAAATTTGTTTATTTATGCATAGAAGAACTGGGTGTAGGCAACAGGCTGGGGTGGGGGAGAGGATTCACCAGAGACAGAGCGGGGAGCAGAACAGGCAGATCTACTGAAATATACTGCTGAGGGGAGCAGTGGGTGAGACAAGGGAGGTCTGCTGCTCTACGTGGGTTATCTCCTTGGCCAGGTATCGAACTCAGGCCTTAGAGGTCATACATCTGAGACTTAACCACCTAGGTCACCAGGGGGGCCCCCAGTGAAGAGATTTAAACTGAGCCCTGAGAGGGAGGCATTGTCCCTCTTAGTGTAGACAGCTGGGAGCTGTTCCATTTTGCCTCCTCCTCCAGATGGTGACAGTAATGGTAATGTTAAAGAAAACATCAGTAGGAAGGGGTGTTTGTGCTCCAAAAGATCTGTACCCTGCTTAAGTGATGTTATCACTCCCACTTTACAGATGAGGAAACTGAGACTCCTTTCTCAGTCACAGAATTGGTCAAACAGGGTGGGGTTGGAGTCCACACAACTCCAATGTCCCTGCCTGGCATCACAGTCTTGTAGGAACTTCTTGATCCTCTTCAGGAGAATGTGTGTGTTGGGGATGGAGGAGGAAGAGGGGGCAAGGAGGAGCCTGCCTTGAGTCTGTCAACAGGGTGAGGAGCGGCTTCTCTCAGCAAGGAGCAATTGCTGGGGAAGTTAACATAGTTCGTTCAAGGAGGAAAAGGGCTCACAGGTCCATGCGGGAGGTCTGGGGGCTCCCCTAAAAGAGCATGCTGGCGATGGTAGGGAAAGCAGATGGACATGGGGTTAAGCAAAATGTCAGCTGAAATTGCTACTGGCTTTTCAGTGCAGAGTGGCACAGGAACCCTGGTGAAGTGCAGCGACAGGGGGTTGAGGGTTGGGAATCAGGGCTCAGCACTCACCTCCAGACCTGCACGACCTGCCAGGGCTCCCCACTCAGTAGAGGTGCCTCCCTAACTGTGTTATCTATGTTTGTTGTTCCACAGGGCCTGATGTCAACACAGCTCTGATGAGGGAACAAAAAGAGGCAGAAGAGAGAGCTGCAGCTAGAACAGCTCCCTACCCAAAGGAAGTCTTCCCAACGGGCACGACCAACCACATCTATGAGAACACTTATGAAAATTACAGTTTAGAGCAACCTGTCCGCAGTGGGCAGAAGTTCTGAAGGAGCTAGAGTCCCTGTGCCGGCTCACTCACCTGGAACCGAGGGGGTCTTCTGTGAAGACTCAAAGAGAGCGAAAGATGATAGTGAGATATCTCTGGTATCTCGTCCTCTTCCTATAAGGACGGTCCTATTGGATCAGGGGTCCATCCTACGACCTCATTTAATCTTAATTGCCTCTCTAAAGACTCCATCTCCAAACATAGTCACGATGGGGGTTAAGGCTTCAACATATGATTTGGGGGTGGGGTGGGCAGAGGGGGCCCTACTCAGTCCACAACAGGTACCAAACTCTACCAGTACACATTGTATGCTTTACTCCCTTACACTTGTAGTTTTAAAAATTGCCAGTTTCACTTAAGAATGTTCCTGATGATACATTAAAATTATTAATTTTATTGTATCTTGACACTTGAGAACAATTAAATATTCTGTGTGATGAAAAGAGATGTATACATAAAATATGTTTCATATTGCAGTGTAATGGTTATTTGAGGCAACACACTCATGAACTTCTTTTCATGGAACACCATTTTTATTTGAAAGAATAATAGAATGAAGTGAGCTTGTCATTTCAAGGAAAACAATTGACAGTACTTACTACCAATAACAAAGTTCAAGTGTTCAAGCAAAATTTAGAATATTTGAAAACATGCATCCTATCTCTATGAGCTTCCCAATAATTAAAGTCTCCATGGACAAGTTCAGCAGAGATACTAAATTTTTGATCTTCTATAAAGAAATGTGTGAACATTTGGGAAAGCTGCATAACTCAGTGGACATTTTCAAATGACCAATGCATGGTGAATGCAAAATCAAGTATGTAAAAGATCCACTCAAAGCGCAGGATAGAACAATAGATGTTAATATGACAAAGTGTTAGCATGCAACCAAGGGGTACCCAGGGACCCCAAACTGTTCAGGGGTGCACATACAAAGGCAAAGGAAGCATATTCTTAGTGTGATAGAATCTTAACAAAATTAGTGTGCATTGAGAGAGAAGAAAGGATTTTCCTAATAAAATTCTGAGAATTACCCATCCCCTTGTGGGCAAATGTGCAGCCAAACAGGCCTGCCTGACAGCTTGCCACAAGGCTAAGGTATCTTTTGGTGGGGAACATAAGAAAAGGGTTAGGCAATTCCCAGAGAGCTGGGACAGAAAGAGAGACACAAAAATCAAAATCAAACTGGAGAGGCATGAGCATGGGCTACTTGCCTTTCTTGTTATATAGGTTTATCTGGCCACCCAGTTCTGCCTCTAGTCCCTAGTAGTAGTGGCTGCATGTAAGTGGGAGCAGGGAAAATGGCACCTCCTTTTCATGGAGGTGTACCTAAAACAAAAGTAGGAAAAGTTTATTGATTTGGTCTTAGATTCCACATTGCAATTAACCTTTAAGAAACTATAATTGAATTGAATGTCTAGGCTGACATTGCCAAGATTGAGGGAATAAAGGACAACTATTTATTTCCTGGTGACAAGAAAAGGAGACAGTGAAAGTAACATTTGCAAAGAAACTGTCTTGTAGAGGGGGCAGTGATTGAAGTCATATAGTTTTGTTTAGTGTAGGGGGTCTTCCAGTTTCTACTCCTTTCAGTCAGTCTTCTCAATCATTCTTTATTGTCAGCTGCAGAAAAACTTATCTCTGGGGACATGAAAGTTTGTCGTAGCATGATTCTTCTCTAGGTTTTAATAATGGGCAAGTAGCTATATATAAGGTAACTGTGCCTTATGACCTGGAAGAACAGGAAAAATTCCTTAACTCTTACTAACTCTGTGCTCACAAAACTACCACTTGTTGAGTTTTGATGTAGTTTCAAAGATAATACTGGCATTTATTTGAAAGTTAAAATACTCCTCTTTTCCCAACTGCTAGCTGTGCGAGACTGGGTTTTATCTTATGCTTCAATCAAGACAATATGCTATAATGCAGTAAATGAAGAAACATATGTGAGAATCTTTGTGTCTTCTATTAAGCCAGATTTTTAAAAAAGATTTATTTATGCATACAAGCTGGGGTACAGGTCAGAGGCGTCGGGTAGTGAGAGGGTTCACCAGAGACACAGTGGGGAGCAGAAGAAGCAGATCCACCGAAATACACTGCTGAAGGGAGCAGCGGGCGAGCCAGGAGAGGTCTGCCTCATCATGTGGGAATCTCCCCTGCCCTGTGTCCAACTCGGGTCACCGCTGCTGACAGCTCCACAGTGCAGCCCTTAACCGCTGCGCCACCAGGGAGGCCCTTAAGCCAGATCTTAACGACATTTGCAGGAATATAAAATTGTTACCCTTCTCATTAAACTTTTATTGCTTTGAAGAATATTATTTTTTTGTAAAAAAATGCTAACATGTAATGTGCTATTTAAATAGCTATTTATAGCTATTTAAAAATGAATGTTTTAAAATTTTGTCTTAATTTCTAACATAACTTTCAATAAGATTAACCCATGTAAACATAAGTTCTTTGCAGTCTTCAATAATTTTAAGGTAAATGGGATCTAATCCCAAAAGTTTCAGAAATACTGCTGTAGGGTAATTTATCAGAGTTTGACTTTATTTATAGTTCATTAGAGCCCATACATTATGAAGATATATGTTAACTTGTAGATTTTAGTCCAGAGAAACACAAGTCATTTCTATCCACTAGAAAAGAAAACCTACAGTTGTGTCGTTTGTGGGAAATCAGTTAGCTCTGTACACAACTGAACAATCTTACTGCAACATTTTCTCAACATGTCTGTAAATAGCCAGTTCCTTCAAATGCTCTTTGAAGCAGTTTCTATCACACAGCACTAGTTATTTTGTTAAAATGTTGAATAAAAACCACGGTGTTCATTATACATTTGCATGAGCTATTTTTAAAAATTTGAAGATCTTACTGTGACGACACCAGGACATGTATATATAACACACATTTGCGTATACTGTGTACATGCAAACTACATACACGTGTATTTCAGGACTGCATACCTGATGCTGTGCCTGGCTCTTACCACTCAATATTCGAGCATGCGCTCACCTCACATTTTCTTTTACTCACGCACGGAACTTAAACATTCCTTCCCTGACCACCTGCAGAAGCTCTCCAAATACGCCCAGGCGGGAATCTAGCCACGGAGCAGAGTGGCTGGACAACCACGTGACAGCCCTGATAACGCGAGGCTGCCACCACTCTTCCGCCCACTTCCAACATGGCCTCTAGGCACCCTCAGTCCTGCAGCCAGGGTTTTCCTTCGCCTAAAAGCCCTTGGGGATTCACGTCAGTTCCTTAGTGAGGGCACTCAAGGAAGCTGGTGTAGCGGGGCGAGACTGTCCAAGAGCAGCTGCGCTGCTGGGGCCGAACTAGCGCGGACCGGAAGTTTTACGGGAGTGCAGGCCAACCGAGCCGTTAGCTCAGCGCGCCGGAAGTGGCCGCGTCAGGCCGAGCCCGCAGTGAGCAAGCTTCCCTGCGGGCCGGCTGCGCCATGGAGTCCGGAGCGGCCGAGCTGTACGACCAGGCCCTGCTGGGCATCCTGCAGCACGTGGGCAATGTCCAGGACTTTCTGCGCGTGCTCTTCGGCTTCCTTTACCGCAAGACCGACTTCTACCGCCTTCTGCGCCACCCGTCGGATCGCATGGGCTTCCCGCCCGGGGCCGCCCAGGCCCTAGTGCTGCAGGTGAGGACAGGGCGGGGGAGGCCCCACCCGCGCATCTTGGCCACTTGTCGGAGATCCCTCACGTGGGCTTTCCGGCCGCGACCGTCCTCACTTGTGCTTCTCGGTCCAGCATCTTGGAACTCCCACCTGCTCCAGTCCCAGGAATCCGCCTCTTTGACATTTTGTCCCTTCTTTAGCTCTCGGTCTCAGTTTCTTTCTCAGGCATTTCCCTAGACCTGCCTCCTGCGGCCGGGGCTGGAATAAGCTGAAACACCGGTCAGATCTCGTTACTCTTGTGGGGAGTGGGACTGGCTTTCGAGCAGTCTTGTCTGATACCGGAGGTACTTGGGATTCAGGAGTAGTAATGGGAATCTCGCTTAGGGCTCAGTAAAGTTCCCCTCAGCGCTTAATTCTTCGTAGTGCCCAGCGCTGCTAGTCAGGGGAATGAAAACGATACAGGCCGAGGGGATGGGGTTACAAAGACTAGGTGTGTAAGAGAGACAGTTGATTGGTGGGTGTGGTCCCTTACTTGAAATGTGACTTCCTAGATAAAAGACGGTCTTCGTAGTACTTACTAAATTTACATTTGACATCTGTATATCCCAAGTTAAATTTAATGTATGCTTGAGGTGCTTTTAGTATTTATTCAGTGAAGTTGGCTGGATACTTTGGAATGCAAAAAGCAAGTATCATACAATGTATTTACTCAGCAGCCACAGGCGTTGGCAATGCATTGGTGATATGGATGGTAAAGTAATGGTTTCTGTCCTTGTTACACTTATGTTAAGAGAGCATAACACAGAAAGTAATAGAGGTTTGACAAAACCCAGTGGAAGGAAGGAAATAAAAATGATTGTTGAGAAATTAAGACCGACTTTGTAGGGGAGTTGAGACTTTGATGGGATGGAAAGGAGGTACTCAGCCAAGCATTGAGCCTGCTTCTAAGAACCTGAGAAGATGCAAATGCTGATGATACCTCCCATAGCTTTTCTAGCACTTTGCAGTTTATTATGTAGGTTGCTTTTGGATTGTCTTGCTGCAGGTTGTGGTTGCTTAGGTATTTTTCTCACCACCTGCTTGGAGGAACAGAAGCTAAAAATGTGGTTAAGTGAGGGGATGGGCTTGGGTCTAAATTTTGGAATTTAAGACTGTTCCTCTTCTTTTCAGTGACTTTTTGACACCTGAGTGATGATTCTGAGCAGGAATTTACAATTTAGTGCTTTCATGGAACTCCCTGAAAGGAATAGATGTAATTGACTTGTATGGCACATGAGGGTCCCGATTCAGCCTGGCTAGCCCATTTGACCAAACTCATCATAGGACTGGAACTGAAAATTTCATTTTCTGATTCCAGGGCTTTCTATTTTATTACTTAACCTTTCCATAGGAGAGTAGGAGCTTTTTTCCTAAGGTGATTATAACTTTCAGAAAAGACGTAGAAGAAAAAGAAACCTTTACGTAGTACCTAGTATGTATTGACTATTATGTTAGATGTGTATTCTGGGATGTTCTCTTGTTTGATGCTTTCACAACCTGAAAGGTTGGTCTTTGCCCTTGTCGTACAGGTGAATAGACAGAGGTAATTCATACATTTATCTATATATAAAACACCTGTGTTCCACACACTTGTACATGTTAAGACTTTGTGACCAGTTTGATGAAGTGGGATGTATTAGGCTGTGGCCTGTTGGTGTAGTATAAGACTTGTTAATCTTTTTTTTCCAATTTCAAGGGTTTGCAGTTTGAATGCATGGTTTGAAAGACCCTCAGTGGGAAAGATAATATGAAAATTGCATTCCATTCCCAATATATTAATATAATTTAAGAAAAAATAGTTTAGAATGACATTTTATTCATTTCAGTTGATAACTCTGTTGACCTGGAGTCCAGTTTGAAAAGCTTGCTTAGTGAAAGTCCAGTGTATCCCTCCCAACTTCTGCCATGAGATTCAGGAAGGAGCTCTATATGACCCTCATATTACTTGTTGGAAAATCTTGGAACGGTTGTTTGGCGGTCACAGACGTTTTGACTTACTCCATAGTCCTGTGATTCTAGAAGGAATGCCACGGTGATGTGAGAAGTGAAGTTGATGGCGGGTTTGAGGAGGCAGGGCAGGTAAGGGCAGGCAAGTCCAGGGTATGAGGGAGGTTCTAGATGGTAAGTCAGAAACCCTTGCTGTAGGTGGTGTCCCCCCCCCCCCCCCCCGTGGAGTTAAAATGAAGATCTGGGGCATCAGGAGATGAGTGACTAGTCAGGCAGAGTTTGATACCCTAAATGTGGGTGCTAGCATTGAGTTGAGTTCTAGGTTCTGAAGAAGTAGAGATGGGCCTGATATTATAACAGTTTTTAGCCTTAGAATTCTATTTATTTCCTTTTGGGTACATCTCCTTTCAGTGCTTGGTGCTTCCTGTAGAATTTTAATTTTTTCATTGGGTGGTAGGACCTTGGGCAAATTACTTAATCTCTCTCAGTCTTATTTTTCCTCCTCTTTGAAATGTGAGTGCTGTCTTCCTCATAGCATCTTCCTGATGGCTTTGAGATAATGTTTGTAAAAATATTTCGCATAGTTTAGAATATTAGTATTCTCTTGTTTTTCTGATCAGTGCATAGAACATGATTATTTAATATATGTTTACTTTCTAGTTTTTGGAAATTGACTCCTACTCAATTAATCTTTTTTATCTTTAACTTTTATTACGAGCTTTTTATAAGAGTACCTTTTGGTTTACAGCAAAATTGAGGGAAAGAGAGAGTTCTTACATACTCTGTGCCCCTTCACATGTCCAGGCTCCCTTATTGTTAACATCTCCACTAGAGTGGTCGTTTGTTACCTGACATTGACACATTGACACATGACAGTCACCCAAACCTGTAGTTTAAGTTGGTGTTAAGTTAGTGTTCACTCTTAGTCTTGCTTCCATCATGGGGTCTGGGCAAATGTATAATGAGGAGGGTCCATCATTATGGTATCAGATAGTATTTTCAGTGTCCTAAAAATTTTCTGTGCTCTGCCTGTTCTGTGCTTCCCGCCCCAACCACTGATGTTTTTACTGTGTCTATAACTTTGCCTTTACCAGAATGTCTTAGAGTTGGAATTGTATAGTTTGTAACCTTTTCAGATTGAATTTTTCACTAGTGGCATACTTTTAAGCTTCCTCCATATCTTTTCATAACTTGATAGCTCATTTCTTTTTAGCACTAAATAGTATTCAGTTGTTTATCCGTGTACCTATTAAAGGATGTCTTGGTTACTTACAAGTTTTGCAATTGTGACTTACGTGGCAATAAATGTGTGTGCAGTTTTCTGTGGACGTAAGCTTTCAAATATCCAGGAGCATGTTTGCTGGGTTGATTAAGAGTCTGCTGCCACCCACTTTCCCAGGTGGGTCTCCCAGCTTTCCCTCTTTCAGCTACTCAGGAGCTATTATTTGAGGGCCTTACTTGGAGCTGTGCCATTTCCTCTTCTAGTTTGCGTGGAAGATAAGCCTTTCATTCAAGGTCTGATTCAGAACCCCTCCCCTCTTAGAAATTTCTTTACTTTTCTTTCCCTAGAATGTTTAATTGCTCCTTCATTCTGATAGCTTCACAGGTGTCCATCACTGTTTGTCCTGTCAGAATTGTCACTTATGTGCCCTTGGATGGTGCATGTAAAATATCATTTTTTTGTGTAGTTTTTTGTGGTTTTTTTGTCTGATATTTTCTGGGTTTGGCTGTATCCCAGGCAAGATTAAGGGCTAATCCATGCACCAGAATTGAGTTGTTAGAGGGTGGGAGCTGTCATTTGAACTTTTTGTGATCCTTGCATAGTGTAGTCAAATGGTGGATGCTTGTTGCACAGCTTTCCAAGCTTTCTAAGACCCACATCTTCTGTTAGCTTCCACTAAGTGGGGAAGACAGCAGCAGTCCAGTAAGTCTGGTTGTATTTTTTTCATTGAAGTTCAACTACATTTTCATCTTCCCACTTGGTGCCTTGAGTTCTTGGTGCCTTTATAACTGTTAGTCAGGATAGTGTTCTTTGCATATTGGTCAAGACTGCGTGCTATAAACATGGCAGGTGAGACCACTTAGTTTTGCATCCTTTTAGACTCAAAAGTTGGATTCATAGATATGTAAATATCCTGAGCCTTGTCTTGTAAGTTTTCACTTTTGTGGATTTCAGAGCTCCTTTTTTGTGCAGCAACTTTTGGTGAAGTGGAAGCACATTTCTCTTTTGCCAGTGGAAACACTATTTACTGCTTCTTCCTTCGCTTACCAGGTTTCTCAACGTTTCTACAAAACTGTGGCACAGGAACTCATTGTTCCATTGCTGTTTGATTTCAGGTATTCAAAACCTTTGACCACATGGCCCGTCAGGATGATGAAAAGAGGAGGAAGGAGCTGGAGGAGAAAATCAGGAGAAAGGAAGAAGAGGAGGCTACAGCTGTGGCAGTGGCTGCAGGTGGGCAGGACCCTGTCCCAGTCCCAGTTCAGGAGGTGGAGGTCGACTCCACCACAGATGCTGATGGGCCTCAAGAACCTCCGGCTCCACAGGGCACGGTTCAGGAGGTGGCCCACCACTTGGGGGAGGTAGCGCCGGCAGGAGCAGATGCTGGTGCTGCTGAAGTTCCGAGGGAACCACCAGCTCTTTCCAAGTAAGACTGTCTACTTTTTCGCTGACATCTGGTGGTTGGGTTTGTTCATAAGCTTTTCTTTGTAACACCCCAACTCTATATCTCACTATTTAATTCTTCATGTTTGTAAATTGTACGCAGTACTTGGGTTATGTAGGAAGGGAGATCAGTTGACGCCATTCTTCTCCTGTTTTCTCCCTCATAAGGTAAGGTTATAATCTGCCGCTGCTGGCCAACTAATGAAAAGTTAGCACCAGAATTAGAACACTTGGCTCATGGAGTTGTGCTTTTCTTCTCGACCTACCTGTATCATGTGTGGGGCTTAATTTCAGGGTCTTGATTCATGTTTTCTTTCCCTGCAAGGGCACTGTGGAACCTTGATCCTCTAGGTCTAATGTATACCTGAAGAGGCCGATCTGATAGAGGGGACTGTAGATCCAGAGCCTCCTTAGACACTGCCACCTACTAAATGTATTCCCTTGGGCAGATAGTGTTGCCTTTCTGTGTCTCACTTTTCTCCCTTGTGAAATGGAGGAGATAATGACAGCACTCCCCTCACAGGGCTTTTGTGAATATTGAAAGGTGTCCAGAGGTCATGCAGCTAATGAGGGGTAGGTGTCAGTCAAGTCCTGTGCCATACTTCTATTTAATCTTCAGAGTTAGGTGTCTTGATGCTTTGAACTGGTTCTATAGCTCTTCCCTGCACCTGTTTGCCGGAAGGAGCTGACATTCGCTTCTGTGGGAGCTGTGGCGGTGTCTAAAAGATAGTGTGGCCTGCTTCGTGTTAGGAAAATCTGCTTTCCCTCTTGTCCCTTCTCTGTTTTAATTTCCCTTCTGTTCCTCCCTCTACTTTTCCTCCTCCCCTCACCAGTTTTGGGGGTCTTTGAATGTATTTTCTAGTTAATGAAGCAAAGTGAACAGCTTGGAGTGACATAAAATATGAGTAGGGGAAATAGATTTTGTAAAGATAAGTTGGGGTAACACTGAAAGCCAAGCTGAATGATGGGGTTCCCAGAGAAGAGCTGTTGGGTGGCTTTGTGAACCTAATTGCCTAATTTTTCATTAATTTCAGCTATATGGTTATGATTTGATTTGGTTTTCTTTGTGCTTATGTTGCTTGGGAATTTTGGGTTTCTTTCAGGTTCTATTGTTGTTTTTTTTGTTTTCCATGAAGTCTGTTCATTGTGCTTCCTGTGGAATAGTTTCTAGTGCCTTGTCTTCAGTGAAATTTACTGTCTTTTCTCTTTTAGTGCGTAATCTTCACTTAAACGCATCAGTGCATCTTAAATTTCAGATAAAGTATTTTTCATCTCTGCAAGGTCCATTTGACTCTTTTTTATGTCTGATTTCTACTTTCATTGATTTCCTTTAGTATATTTATAATAGGTGTTTAAAGTCTTACTCTGATAATTCCATCATCTTTGTCATTTCTTGGTTTATCATTTTTCTTGATTGCATTTTTTCTTGATTTTTGGGTTGTATTTTCCTTCTTCATTAAAAGTTTGGTGATTTAATATGGGATGCTAGATATCGTGAATGTTAGGTAGTTGTGTCTGTGAATTTTGTTTTTTTCCTTTAAAGAGTGTTGAGTTTTTTTTTTTTTGTGCAGGCAATTGATTTATTTGCGGGTTGGTATGTTCTTTTAGAAGTCTTTTTTTCTCATAGATCTCACATTTATTACTTAGCCAACCTAGATACCAGGAGCATAGAAACAAAGAGAAAAATAATTTTCTAAACATGTGCAAATCGTGGTGTTTTCACTGTAATGTGGCAAGATGCTACTGATCTTGCTGTAGCATAAATACATATGCCATCTCATGTACAGTTCTCCGTATAGACCCAGCTTCTTCTCCAGTGTTTTCTCTTGGAGTTGTACCTGATTTTATTACCAATTTTCATCCAGTACCATTGGGGTATGGGATGATTCTGCTTTTGTCTCTTGGTCAGGAGTTGCTTGATCCTGAAAGTCTTGTGAGATTTTGTTAAGAATCAGTATTTAGTGCTTACAATTCAATGGCAGGGAAAAGTAGAGAAAGGCAAAGGGGTGGAAGGACATACAAATGCTTGTTTTTAAGCTTTGTTGGTTGTGTGTCCTTTCATCCTAGGGCTAGGTTAGTCCCACTCCAAAATGCGGCTGTCTGTGAGCTCTGGGTATTGTTCAGGTTGGGAACCCGGGATTTTTCGACTCGCCTCGTGCTGTCATACTGTATGTGCCTGCAGTGTAGTATTCTGCCAAAGACTGAAGGGGACTATATAGTTTTCTGAATTCTGTGTGTAGCTTTTTCAGTAGTCTTTCTATAAAGTAACTTGATATGAGAATGAAGATTGAATATCAGAGTTTCAGTGTGATTTATTCCAGCTCTACTTATACCAACAAAATTTTGGAAGAATGGTAGACTAATAGATTTTCCCTAAGGGAATGGTTAAATACACTAGTAAAATGTTTATTTTTTTATTTTTTAAATTTATATATATTTTACAATAAAATGTTTTGAAAGATTATTAACACAGATGTTATGATGGTCATTTTCATATGTCAACATCCCTGGGTTACATCCCTGTTTACTCAGTCAAATGCTAATGGGTGCTCTGTAGATATAGTTAAAGTCCATAGCAGTTGGCTTTATGTAAGGGAGATTATTCTAGGTAACATGAGTGGGTCTAGTCAATCAGTTGAAAGACGTTAAAAGCAGAACTAAGGGTTCTCTCAGGTAGAAGAAATTTAGCCCATGGACAGCAGCTTTGCCCTGTTTCTGGAGAGTTCCAAGATGGCTTGCCCTCTGGATTTTTGGATTGGCCTAGTTAGCCTCTGCAATCATGTAAGCCCATTCTTTACATAAATCTTTTAATACATTTTTGCTGCTGGCTTTGATTCCTTACTCAGGTGTACTGATGATAAAATGCTAAGTGAGAAAAGCAATCGTCAAACTAATAACAAATCTGAAAAACATATAAATTTATCGTATATGCACAGAGGAGAAAGTCTGGATGGAAAGAAATTATTAATAGTGGTTATCAGCGTGTTTTTTATTTTCATCTTTGCCACATAGTATATTTTCTAATTTTTTTACAATGAGTCTGTATTTTGCTGATTTTTTTTTGCATTTTCCATAATTTCTAAAATCTTTATTAAAAGAGGGGCTTTGTTTTTATTTCTGAGTATATAAGTCTTTATTTAACATCAGTAGGTCCTTGGAAACTATAACTTTAAGTAAAACTATCTATGGTGAGATCAGGTCTTTGAATAATGTCATTTTGTTCAACATTGGCTGGAATTCTTTTTTCTCATTAATGTCATATAACAAAATGATGTTGAGTAAAGGACATTATCTGAAGACCTGCCATCATAGATTAGAACAGCTACTTTGGTGGTCTTGTGGAAACCTTTTTTTCCTGTTGTTGAAATGACCAGTTGTGTTTTGGGTTAGAATTGGAGTTAGTTTTGAAAGTTCTACCACAATATCATTAGAGTGACGACTTGAATGTTTCCAGAAACCATGGACTGGTGCTGTTAAGACCAACATTTCAATATTGTTCTCAGCCATCAGTTACTTAGTGGTTTTCCATGAACAAAACAGGTAGTTGTGGTCCAAGTCTTTTCAGTTTACATCTGAAATTCACTATTTTGGCAGATTTGAAAATGGAATATAAAAGCCATTCTTTTACCAGTTCAACTTGTAGTGGTATCCCATGTCCCCCTAATCTGTGTGGAATATCATTTATTCTCTAAACAGTCAATCTGGAATTTTGTAATGTCATTATTTCAGGTAGCTACTATTTAGATAACTGCACAGAAGCACTGCCTATTTTGGGCACCCTGTCCTAAAACCAGTTATTTAGAATTTAGATCTTAGGTTGCTGATTTCTGTTTGCCACACATTTGCTGGTGGTAATGCCTAGTACTGGAGAGTAGTCACAGCAGAAACTATCTTCTCTCATTATTATTATTTTTTTAATTTATTTATACATGCAAGCTGGGGTACAGGCCAGACGCATGGGGTGGCGAGAGGGTTCACCAGAGACAGAGCGGGGAGCAGAATAGGCAGATCAGAAATACACTGCTGAGGGGAGCAGCGGGCGAGGCAGGAGAGGTCTGCCACACCATGTGGGGTTCTCCCCGGCTGGGCGTCGAACTCGCATCGCGTGCTGCCAACAGCTCCACAGTGTAGCGCTCAACCGTTGCGCCACCCAGGAGGCCCCCTGTCTTCTCTCATTCTACAGTAAAGTGATACACATGATTATTTAAACAAATTCAGCATAGGCACTGGGAAAAGGAAATAAGGTAATTTCTGTATCTATTTTACATATATATTTTTATTATATTTATTATATACAGTACAATATTATTTTTTGTTTTATTGATGTATGCTTTACATAGCAGTGCAAGTCACTCTTTTTTGGTAGTTCATACTGGCAAGTGTAGTCTTACAAGCTTTGTCATAGTCAAGACAGAGGAAGCTTCTGTCCGCCCAGGTCCCCTGGCCTCTTTGGAATTATCTCCTGCCCCTTCCTGGGCCCTGCCTACTATGGGTCAGTTTTCCACTCTCAAGTTTTTACAGCACATTTTCAGCTATACAGAATAATGTAGTTTTTTTTTTCAATATGTAAAACCATTAAATGTTTTAGGGGGTATTTGAGGGGAATTTAATTTGATGTAATTTAATTTGATATAATTTGCCCATCATTCTGATTTTTGGACAGTAAAGCTACAACTGCCTGAATTATATTCTTGCTCCTGCCCTACCATCACTGCCAGGACCCTTCGAGTAAAGTCTGCATGTTTATATTGTACTTCACCTGGTTGCCAGAGCTCACAGGACTTTTTGGGTTCTGGGGAGCTGGTTGATATTTTGAGCACTACTGAAGGAAAGAGGGACTCAAAAATGACAGCATCCTACATCATAGTTCCCAACCCAGACACTTAACCTTTTGGTCTCCATCTCTGGGAGCTGGTCCAGGGCCCCTGGTGGGTCTGCAGTTCATCTCTCAACCAGCAAGTGTCACTATAGGTAACTCAGTGATAACTGCCTATGCTGGTGCTGGGATGCCTGTGGAAATCTACAAAAGACTATACCACTTCTGACTTTTGCCTTTTTAAGTGAGAAGCAGAATATTTTAGAAGTAAGATAAAGAAAAGGAAAAAAAAGTAGCATTGAGAATGTAAATTATTGCCTGAAACAGTGTCTCTGTACTGGATGCTGAACCAGTGTATCATCTTGTCCCTTGAGTAAGGCATAGGTGCTTTAGCACTATTGATTGGTAGTGCCGAAACTTGGGTCCACCTAGGCCATCCTTCTGCTCTGCACAGGGAAGCAGACAGCAGAGCCACATGAGAAGAGGGTTTCCTGGAACTTCTTGACATGTTAACATAGCTGGTAAAAGCCTAGGAGAATATGAGTGTTTTAGGAAGCTGTTAAGTGATTTTTCCTTTTTGGGTGGTGTGGCATTTATGTTTGGCTGGGGTAGGGATCTGGGTGCCTGGGAAGGAATGTTATGATTGGGAGAGAAGTTTTCGGCTTCCTAATAGTATGTTTGGCAAATGCCTCACCATACGTTTCCTTCCTGAATCAGCCTCCCCGGGCATGGGTGTGATTACACTGGTCAAGAGTGAGATTGTTACTGACTTTAAAAGGCCCTAATCTGTAGTATCTTAGTGTGCTCAACATGAATATAACCCTGAAAATTCTTTATTAGCTCTCGTTTTGAAGATATTTCATATAATTCATTTTATATGTTTCATCGTGTAAATTTATCCCATAGGACTGCAACAACATCCTAAATCAGCCTAGAATGATGTAATATTGCATCGCATTGCATAATACCATCATGCATACATCATCCAGACTTGATTGCATCATTTTTTGATGCAACGCAATACTACTGCCAGGCGGCTGCTGAAGTAAGCTGACATCAGCAGTGCACTATAGAAAGCCCTGTCGGAAAGGTTGAGCACTGAAAATATTTCAGACTTTGTGTGAGACAGTTGAAACTACTGTTCCATAGAACTGTTATTATTTTATCCATTTAGGCACAATACAGAACAGTAATGCCTGGAAAGTGTGTTAATAGCATGGACAATTTCTGCTGTATTTGTGGGGAGGTGACATTTGCCAAGCAGAAGAAAAGTATCACTTCTCAAGTGAAGAAGGCTTACCATCTTGACTTTGGATGCAAGGTTGGTGACCAAGACAAGCCTTCGGCCCCGCATATGTGATGTGCTCCACGTACAACACAGCTTTCACAGTGGTTAAATGGCAAAAGACCATGAATGCCATTTGCAGTCCCCAGGTGTGGAGAGACCCAAGCAACGACATAAAAGGCTGTTCCTTCTGCTTGGTTCCTCCTCTTTCCGGTGGAATAATGAAGGCAAAGAAGTCGAGAATAGCCTACCCAAACATTCCGTCTTCATTGAGATGACCGGTTCAACAACTTGCTGCAGGGTGATGCAAAACAAGCATGGAATGCTTTTTGCCTAGTCTACAAACTTTCTTGGGAATGTTAGGGCAGAGAACTACAAGAAACTAGTAGAAGACATGCTGATGCAGTATCAGAAACTGGCTGCAATATATCTCTAAAGATCTACTTCCTTCATTCCCATCTGGATTTCTTCCCTGAAAACTGGTATAGTTAGTGATGAACATGGTGAACATTTTCATCAAGATATCGCATCAATGGAACAAAGATACCAGGGAAAATGGCCCACTACAATGCTGGCTGACTACTGCTGGACTCTCCCCAGAGATGCTCCCGAACAGCTGTACAAGAGACAAGCAAAGAAATCTAAGAAGTAGTCTATGACTTGATTTTTTAAAGGTATTAACCATAGGCCTATTACTATTGGCATGCATTTTGTGATGTAAACATCCATTTATTGCAGATTACAAAAATAAACTAGAGCCAAGATTAGAATTTGACTGTCATATTCATGTTGAGCACATACAAATTGATAGGAAATGAGTAATTTTATTTCAGTAACATGACTTTTGTAAAAATTTGTTGACCAGTGATTGGCATGCATTTTGTGATATAAACATCCATTTATTGCAGATTACAAAAATAAACTAGAGCCAAAATTAGAATTTGACTGTCATATTCATGTTGAGCACATACAAATTGATAGGAAATGAGTAATTTTATTTCAGTAACATGACTATTGTAAAAATTTGTTGACCAGTGATTGGCATGCATTTTGTGATATAAACATCCATTTATTGCAGATTACAAAAAAAGCTAGAGCCAAGATTAGAATTTGACTGTCATATTCGTGTTGAGCACATACAAATTGATAGGAAATGACTAATTTTATTTCAGTAATATGACTTTTGTAAAAATTTGTTGACCAGTGTTAGTGTTCTTTCAATGTCTATTTCTACTCTTATCAAAGCCTTCCCAGCATTTACATTCCTCTGCTCTACCCCAGCAGGTAACTGTCCCTCCTCTGAGCATGGGTTTCATCCACCATCCATTTATGGCTGTTTGTGTCCACTTATTTCAGCTTTGAGGGCAGAGACTCATCAGACTCTCTTACCTCCTGGCTCTGGGGAAGGTGAGCATTTGATTGGCCTGGGAGCATGTGTGAGGGGGAGAAAAAGGCTGGTGAGAACCTCCTGCAGAACTTTCCCTCTTGGAAACATGCATTTCAAGATCGTGGGAACCTCCAAACTGCTGCTTTTTTGAGATGTGTAGTGGTGAAATACTTTGCTTAAAATCATACAGCTAGAGGATAAGGCCAGAGTTCCTGGAAATTGAAGTTCAGGTGGCTCAGTGGGTTTAGAGGACTAAGTATGGATATATTCGCTGTGTTAAGAAAAAAAGCAACTATTAACCACAATCATCTGAGAGATACTTAAAAAAACTAAAATAACCAGCTACTATTTGAATATTTTTATATGACATTAGGGAAGTATAATTTTTTATGCTAGCATTTTTCCATTGAATGAGTAGTAAACACATGTTATTAGGTAGAATTTAAATACAAATGACAGTAGACAAAGAACATAATAAACTTGTGGGTAGGTCCCCATTGCTAATCCAGCACCGTTTGCTTGATCCTTCCTGTGTTGTTTTGAAACATTTCACTTTGTGAATACTTTCAACCAGTGTTTAAGGTTCCAGCTTTTTCATAATGTCCTAATTAATAAAACTAATATTAAATGGTTTGTTTAAATTTAAGGTTCCAACCACACATTGCTTATAGTTGACTTTCTACTTCTGTCTCCCTTGTTTCCTCAAAATTTATTGTTTAAAGAAAATGAAGTTGTTCATATGTTGAGTTTCTACTGTCTGGATTTTGCCAATTGTTACGTGGTATATAGTAAATTGGCAGTTGGATTTAGAATAAACATTTTGAAAGTTACAAGAGTGAGTAATAGAAATGGGTTCTTCCTAGAAGCAACAATAGTTACTTTTGTAAAATTTTTATGTTTTATGGAATTTTTATTCTTTATATTTATATGTACGTATTTCCCCTATTACATAAGATGCCGTGTGTTGGGACATGCGGTTGACAGGGACTGAGTCTTGTTGCTGGGGGCCTTTTGGTGCATGCACAGTTTGTCACTGTCCTCACAACTCTGTGAGGCAGCTCGCTCCTCTCCTTTTTGCAGTTAAGGGACAGGGCCAGTTTCATGTTGATTAGTGGAACTGGTTTTTGCCCTCAGAATGTCCATCCTGAGATCCTCCTGCCCAGTTGACCCTCTGTGTCTCCTTATCATCGCTGGGGCTTTCTGTTGATTCCTGGATCTGCCCCTGGACACCTGATGTTAACTGGCCGTGCATGTCAGAATTGCAGAATCTTTCCAGGTGACTCTGATTGTAGCCAAGTTTCTCTTGACTAACTCAAAGTATCCTACCCTGTGGATGTAACCTCACTGTTTAGTGAGTTCCCGTGGGGATGTAATTAGTTTGTTTTCAATCTGCTGCTATTACAAATGATGCCGCAGTGAATATGCTGTCCATGTTTCTTGGAACGCATGTTTGAATGTCTGTTGGATGAATTCCCAGAACAGGAATTACTGGTCAAAGGGTAAAGCATGTGTAATTTTGATGGATGTTGCTGAATTGGCCCCAGAGAGATTGTACCAGTTTATTTTCTCACTGCCAGGCTGTCTGACACTGGGTGCCTGACTCACCCCAGTGCTAAGTGGTGGCCCCACACCATTCTTGACCACTCTGTAATACATTTTCAACTTGGTAGGATGAGTGTTTCATCTCCTCATTCCCCTTGACTTTTCTGGAAAATTAATTTTTCCATAAGAAAATTCTGTTGGAAGTTTCACTAGGAATACATTAAATTTGTGTTTTGAACTCTGTTGAAAGAAATAGAAGAAGATACAAGAAGATGGAAAGGCATCCCTTGTTCATGGATTGGAAGGATTAACATTATCAAAATGGCAATCCTACCAAAAGCAATTTACAGATTTAATGCTATCCCAATAAAAATCTCAATGACATTCTTCAAAGAAATAGATCGACTACTGATGAAATTCATATGGAACCACAAA
>PVIJ01002736.1:0-152177 GCA_004024925.1 Scalopus aquaticus | reverse complement strand
GTGTCCTCTTGAACTTGGTCGTGAGTCGCCCAGGCCGCCGCCCCCACGTTTGGCCCCCCGAGCAGGTGTTCCCGGCCGAGGGCCCTCTGCTTACATAACCCTCGTTCCATCTGGGAGGCTGAAAAATCTCCCTGCGGTTTATTGTAAACAGGCTTATGTTCACCCAAACACAGAGACGGAGGGTCAGGGGGTTATTCGCGGGCCCCTCTCCCCGCCTGAGCGTCGCCCCCGCCCCAGCCCCGGCGGACGTGGCTCCCGCCCCAGCCCCCGCCCCCCCCAGCAGGGGCAGCGACGGGCCAGGCCGGCCCGACCATCCCAAGCTTCTCTGGGGCGCCTTTGGCAGACGCGCCCGTCGGACCCCAGCGGGGGGCGGGCAGTCTGGACAGACCCCCGCGAGTAGAGGCCGTCCCTGCCGAGCACGGGGCCCGGCAGGAGTCGCGGCGGGCCAGCCTGTCCCGTGCGGGGACCTGCTCCAGGAGACCGTCCACCGGCCACACCACGGCCTCGCCGCACCGCCACCCGGCACCCTTGCCCTCTCGAGGGAGCGCGGGCCCACTCCACAGCCCTGGTCACGGGGGTCCTGCCCAGAAGCCGGGCCGCTTCCGAGATGGCGGGTGCGTGCAGGGCGCGGCTGTGACCGGAGGTCAGCCTGGACAGGCCCTGTGCTCTGCGGCCGGGCCCCCACCTGCGGCGCCCCCGTTGGGAACACACCAGGCATGTTTCACGCGCCACGACGACCAGGGCTCGCTGGAGGCGCTCATGGGCTCCTGGCCAGCACGCCGTGAGCTGGGCAGGCAGGCGGTGGTTCAGGCAGCCGGGCCTGCAGCCGGCAGCGCCAGGAGCACGCTGGGAAGCCAGGTTCTGGGCTCCACGCCAGCCTGCGTGAACTCCAGGACCAAGGGGGTGAGGCGGAGGGACGTCTGCCCTCCGGCGCGTGGGCCAGGCGCGGCCAGCCCCTGCCCAGGAGAGGCCCCCTGGGCGCAGCCGGCAGCTGGCGAGCTCTGGGAGTCTCCGCAGAGCACTCTGGGCCGCTCCTGAAAAGCGCCGAGGGGCCTGGGGTTGCGCCCCCTCCCCGCCTCACTCCTCCTGGGCCTTCGACTTGAGCCCTGTGCTGCCCAGACCTGGACTGGCCAGGCTGCATGCGCGGCTGCACGCGGGCCTTGGCTAACTCAAGGACGGGCCGGCTCAAGCCCCCCAGCAGACCCCTGCACCAGGGGAGCTGGCCGCAGTGAGTGGAGGGTCAGACAGCTTGGGGTGGGGGCGTCCGGACACGTGGCTGGGGGAGCGCGGAGAGGGCGGAGCTGCAGGCTCACCCTGGGACCGAGCCCGCCTGTGAGAGGGGCGACGCGTCCTCACAGCGCCGCCACCACTGGCCCGGCCGTCTCGCACGGGTGTTTCCGGGGCGCCGTTTGTCTTCACCGCTTTGCCTCTTCGTGCACAGACGCCCTGACCCCCACCAGCTTGCGGGTTTCTCCGCGCAGAGCAAGACTGAGGCGCGCGGGGGCAGGCGGCTCCAGCGCGGTGCAGGCGGCCACCCGGTCACCACGGAGACAGGCCTGGGGCAGCCGCATGGGGCGGAGGTGGCCGGCCGTGGACTGCTCGCCGGCCAGCGCTCTGGCGCGGCCTCCCGGGGCCCACTGGCCTCGACCCGGTTCCGGACCAGCCTGGCGGGCCCCGGCGGGCCCCAGACGGCCAGGGGTGTCGGCGGCCGCCAGGCCTTCAGCCTCGTTCCCGGGCGAGAGCAGGCTTCTCCGCTCCCCGCACAGCGGCCCGGGCAGGCCGCTCCCTCCCTGCCTCGGTTTCCCCCCGTGGGTGGGATTCGCCAGCTGCCTCCGCTGAGCCCGCGCGTGGCAAGCAGTGAAACGCTTGCGCCCAGGCCGGCCCGCACCCTGTGTGTGGCCAGGGGAGAGGCCTCAGCTGCCCGGCCATGCGCTGGGGGATGGCGGCGGCCCCGCCCCGGAGAGGAAGGGGAACCTCGCCGAGCGCCAAAGCCGAACAGCAGCTTCCGGGGAGGGCTGGCGCGGAGCGCTCCGCGAGGGGCGTGGCTCTGTGCCCGCCTGGGGCCTTCCCGGGCCCCGCCCGCCCCTCACTTCCTGGGGTGGCTGGTCCCCGGGGGTGTCCCTGGGCCTGATGACCAGGGTCTTTGCTCATCCTCCATAACAGCTTCGGTAAACACAGGAAATGCGGTTTTGTTCCCAGACACACTGATGGATGGGGCCCGCTGCCTGCAGGAACAGGCCCCAGCACGACCTCCCTGGTTTCAGACGTGGGGGGGGGGGCACCCCAGCTGCCCAGGCTGGGGGGTCTCCAGTCGCCGGGGCCAGCGACGGCCCACCCTGAGCTCCCTGGTACACGGAGGAGGCCTCGCCCACCGGTCAGGCCCCGGGAGGGCTCGGGCCCGACAGCCCCGGGCCCTGGTGTGGGAGGGCCGTGGGCCTGGGACCTGACCCAGGCGCTGCCCGCGCAGCTCTGTGACCTCGGACAGGTCACCGTGCCTCAGTTTCCTCCCTGGCCGAAAAGGTAATAGCGCCCGTCAGGGAGAGTTGTGCTGGGGCTGCACAGGCCATCGCTGCTGGCCGTGGTGGGAGGGCGCTTGTCGCCCCAGGGGAGGGTGGGGGCCAGTGGGGAAGCCGACCAGGCCAGATGGGGAGCAGGACGGGGTGGGTGGGGAGCAGGGTGGAGGGAGAGGGCAGGGGAAGCGGCTCCAGGCTCTGACGAGGAGCATGTGCCTGACGAAACCACTTCTTCGTGGGGGGAGGGGTGCTTAGCGGCCTGCCCGCCTGCCACGTGCACGGAGTCGTCGTGGTCCTGGGGGGCCCCACGAGGCCCGTGTCGGAGCAGCGAGGAGCATACCACACACCGCATGGTAGCATCATCTCAGAGGTGAAAGGAAATGAACTGCAAGTTGATGGACTGAGGGACGGCAGAGAGAGGCACCTGGAGAGGCGCCAGGCAGCGCAGCGAGTAAGCTGGGCCGAGGTCCAGCGGGCAGCGCGTGGGGGTCGCCCCGTCCTGCCAACCCCTGTCTGGGCATCTCCCCGCTGACGGCTGGGAGCAGTCCCCAGCCAGCGGCTTCATCCAGGGCAAAGGCCCGCTTCCCTGGCCGGGGCGCGGGGGTCTCTGCGGGCCTCAGGGAGGCAGGCGGGGGCCAGTGACCGCTGCCCGGCAGGTCTGCCCTTCCCGGCAGCTGCCCTGCGGCTTCCCCCGCAGTCCCTCCTCCGCATCCCGGGAAACTTCTAGATTCCGAGTCGCCTCTAGGCTGCATCTCCGAAGGGGCCCGGCGCCGCTGAGCCTTGAGGCATTTGAGCCAAGTGGGTCGGGCCCAGGAGGCCAAGTCTGATGCCTGTGAAAACCGGATTAAAATTTTTAAAAACGCGAATCATTTCTGTCAGTCACGTTAAGGGAGCTCTGGGCGAGTTTTGCACAAAGTGACTCCGCCAGGCGTCGTTTGTGGTTCACTCCGCCCCACGTCGTCCCCGTGCCTGGACGCTCGTAACCGCGGTCAGCCCCAGAGAGGGGTGGCCGTCCCCCCACGGCCTGCCCACTGCGGGCCGGGGGCCGAGCCCGGCGCGACCTGGCCACAGGGCCTGCGGCTGGGCCCGGGGCCTCCATCCCGCGCCCACGTCAGGGCCAGGGCGGGGGCGGGCAGCCCAGGCCGGGTCCCGCCAGCGACCGGCCTCAGTGGCCACGCAGACGTCAGAGCTTTCCTGCCGGGCAGGGCTGGGGCCAGGCCTGGCAGCTGCCGGGCGAGGAGCGGCAGAGGCTGTGGGTCTCTCGGGTGGTGACTGCCGCCCGGTCTGCGCCTGAGTGGGCAGTGTGGTCAATTCTGTTGCCCCTGGGTCCCCTCCAGGCCCCTGTGGTTTGCGGGAGGAACCGACTCTTCCGAATCTCAGCGTCTGCCCGATGTTGCCGGCTGCCGTTTTCTTTGCGGCTCTGAATCTCCCGGCTTTGGGGGCCAGATGCTGCTGCTTGTCAGTGGCCGCCCCGCCCGGGCCCGCTCCGGCTCACCTGTGCACCTCGCTTCTCGTGGTGGCGGCATGGTGGTCTTTGCATGGGAAGACCCTCCAGCTGGAAGTGCCTGAGGTTACCCCAGAATTTGGACTCAGATGGCCTGGGGTTCAGCCCAGGAATTAGTTTAAGCGGAGGGGGTTGGGGAGCAAATATACCTGTGCCCTGGGCTTGCAGCGTGGTAGGTCGGGGGTTGGGGGACATGCTCAAAGAACAGCCCCATCCAGCAGAGGGGACGTGTCAGGACCAGCTCCCCTGCACCCCCAGGCCCCTCCCCCACCCCCTTCCCATTCAGCCTTAGAGGAGTCTAACGTGGGGTCCCCGGCCTCCTCAGCAGCACCCCCAAGGACCTGCTGGAAGTGCAGCTCCTGGGCCTCTGCCCCCGACCTGCTGAATCAGAATCTCGGGGGGAAGCAGCATCCCCTTCAGCAGCCCCAGGACCCTGAGGCCTGGTCCAGCCAGGGGAGATGGAGAGGACCGAGACCCCGCTTGTCCCAAGACCCGCCCGCAGCTGCGGGGCGTCTGGGACCCCACCACTGCGAGGGGTTGCCGGCGTTTCACCTGCGGGCAGCCCTTTAGTCAGACTTGGCCTCAGGCTCAAGTCCAGGGGTGCAGGCGAATCGCACCGCCCACCGAGCGTGGAGAGGACCCTGAGGCTCCGAGGCATTAACGGGACGTGTTCGGGCATGCGGGCCTGGGTCTGCCGCCCGGCAGGTCTCGGGTACCCCCTCCCACCCTGCGGGGCCAGCCTAGGCGTTCCCAAGCCCCTGGCCGCCCCCGAGCCCGTAGCTCCCCCGGGCGCAGGCGGGTGATGAGCAGAGCAGCAGCTGAGCCAGCCCGGCCAGAGCTGCGACCTCAGCGGGTCCCCGGGAGCGTCCACAGCGTCGAGCCTGGGGCTGGGTCCTGTGGGGCCTTTGGGTGGGGCCGGGCCCTCTGGGGCGTGCCTGCAGACAGGGCTGTGTGCACCCCTACGTCCACTGCAGCGGTGGGGCCTGAGCCGGGCCCTCTGGGGACCCCGCCGGAGGCCCCTGTCCTTGCCTCCCTGGCCACCTGTCCCCACCCTCGGTGGGAGGGACAGCCCTGCTCTGTCGGCGGGCAGCGGCAGGACGGTGTCGATTTCCTGGGTGGGAGCGGGGCTCGGCCCAGAAAACCAACTGGCAGAGCTTGAAAACGGGGGCTGCGCTGGGGGACGCGGCCTCGGAGCACGTTACCCAAAACCACGCCTGCCCAGCACTGGTAGGGTGAGGGCTGGAGATGTGCCCACTCACAAAACTCCAGAGGAAGCCAGAAGACTCGGGGAAGAGCGCACCTTCACGCAAGGTTGTTTCTTTCAAGTTGACACGAAAACCAAAAGATCCACCAGAGCAGACGCGGCTTCTAAGCGAGGACAGGTTCTGGCCCTGCACGAGGCTGGCCGGCCTCATTGGCCACCCCGAATCTTGGCCCTGGTTCCAATAAAACTTTATTTACAACAACAGGCCAGACAGCTGCCAAGAGGGTGCCACTTTGCTTTTAAGTATTATACTAAAATGTGAATTTATCTCAATTACCAAGACGTTGGGCGCCGCCTTGCATTGCGCACCCGAGCCTGCCCCTGACCCCCCCACCCCACTTCGCTGAGGCAGCCGGGTCTGGAACATCCCACAGCCAGACCCGAGCCTGGAGGGGCCGGAGCCCCAGAGCCCGGGAGCTTCGAGCCCCCCTCACGGAGAGAATGTGTATTTGCGGAGGGCATTCCCGAGCCCCGGCTGCTGACGAGGCACAGCCTTTGCCAGGCGCGTTTGCATCAAAGTCTTTTCAACTTTAATGGTGTATGACATTTTTGAGAGAAAGTACAGTTCAGCTAATCATATTTTAATAGCCCTACCTTTCTCGGCAGCCTGGCTGGGAGTGTGCACAGCAATGTCCTAATTCTTAGCGCTGATGAGCAGCGTTCTAGCCGGGGATTCAGTTTCTCCGTTTATAAATCTCGCTCCCAGATGTGGCATGCCAGGGAACTCTGCAGAACGGCGATACAAACGTAATACTTAATATTGGATGTCAGTCTGGGTGTTCCACTCCATTTCCTGGAAAGAGCGCGAAACTCCTCTTTTGAGGGCAGAGCAGCCAATCAGCCCCACGCTCCGAGGCCTGGCCCGATCGCCATGCAGCCCCGCGTAGCTAAGTGCTCTCCTTTCTGAGATGCAAATTCGGAGCAGATGTAGGAAAGTGTATCACTTACTTCCAAGTGCAGCAGTTATCGGGCCGAGCACCCAGAGGGGTGTCCCCCAGCCCGGCCCGTGAGCCTGCCTGCAGCAGCGTGAGGCCTGTGCCCGCGGAGGCACGGCAGGCGCAGGCTGGGAGCGGGCTGGGGGCTCGGCTCCGGGGCACGCCGGACGCGTGGGGCTGAAGTGGGTCTTACGATTGATTTCGAAGTTGGAATGAAGAAGGGTGCCCTCACCCAGGGCTGCCTCTGCTGCCCAGGGCCCCGTCCCGCCCAGAGCCAGGCTTAGCCTCCTGGGACCAGCTCCCTCTCCATTCTGGGGTCACTCAGTTCCCGGCGACGCCATCTCGGCCCCTTTGCAGCCAGCGGCCAGCTGAGAGCCCCACCCCGGTGCAGAAGCGATGCCCAGGAGGCAGCGGGTCCGGGCACCCGGGAGCCTCGGTGGCAGGGCTGCACTCGGGCTTCTCTGCAGCGCCTCACTCACCAGCTTGCCCTTCCCTCGATTTCCCCAGCCGAAGGAACGCCTCTCCCACCGCGGCTCCCCCAGCTCCTCCTGTGATGTAAACAGGGTGAAGGAAATTGTGAAAGAGGCACTTGGAGCCTCCGAAGACCCCCCCCCCCGCCCCCGGGCGCACGCTGTCTTGGTTCAGCATAATGGAGGCAGGAGGGCGGGAGGCACCGAGCAGCCCCGTGGCCTCTGGAAGGCAGGAGGCCTGAGGTCTAGCCCTGCCTGTCCGGGGCCTGGAGCCGCTCTCGTCTGCTTCTGCTCTCAGTTTCCCCTTCCGTCCAAGGAGGAGCTTGGGTGCAGCTGCTGCAAAGTCCTTTCGGCTCCCCGGAAAGCCCCCTTGGCTACCTGGGTGGGGCCGGCAAGCAGACCGGGGCCCTCACCGGCCGGCCAGGTGAGGGGCAGCGTCCGGCCTCGCGTGCGTAGGGCCCGGGGAGCGAAGGAGCGGCAGCTGGACGCTCACGGGGCTGTGTGGGTGGTTCGGCCCGGGGGCGGCCCGGGCCGGCCGAGCTCAGGAGCATCCTCCCACTCCCCTGCCAGAATATCCCGCCGCCCGCCCCTCCCCTGTCCCTTCCTGCCCTCCTTCCAGATACGATGCTGCCCCCCCGCCCCCCAGAAGCCGGGCTGTGGGAAGCCGACCGCCTCGAGTCTTCCTGTTGTCTGGGGGGTCTGCTGCTAATTGGGCTGTAAAAGATGATCCCTCTGCGTGCTCTCTGCAGCCCTGGGCCCAGCGATGGGGGTAAATGAAGTGCAGACGGGGGTGGGGCTACCTGCTGAAGCCGTGCTGGCGGGGGGAGGGGCGGGGAGGCCAGGGCCTGCCCGGAAGGGGCAGAGGAGAAGCACCCGGGCTTCGCCTGGAGTCGTCACCAGGTCCGGATCTCTGCAGGCATCCAGGAAGCCCAGGCTGCCAGACGCCCCGCCCGCCCCATCAGAACACCCCCGGGGCCGGGCGGCAGCAGGCCCCAAGTCCAGCCACAGTCTGGGCCCGACTGCCAGCCTCGGCTCACCTCTCACTCATGGGCGCATCACTGGCCGACTCGGGTCACAGGCGCGGGCTGGACGGGGCAGCTCCTCGCCGCCCGTCACCGCCTCTGCAGACACCGAGCCCAGGGCTGGGCGGGCGTGTGGCCCGGAGCGAACGTCCCGCTGCAGCCTCGTCACCACCAGCCGTGGCCGCACGACGGCATCCTGGCCGAGCAGGCCAGTGGGCCTTGGCTAGACAGCAGCAGCACGGCTGGCCCGGGCCCCGGTCCTGCCCTCTCGGAGGTCCTTGTTCCCGCCGGCCGGAGCACAGATGTGATGGCTGGCGCTGCAGGGGCCGTCTTGGGCCAAAGTGGTCTGGGCACGGAGGCCGGTGGACCGGTCGGACAGCAGAGGCCCTGCCCCAAGAGCGTTCTGTGGCGCGGCCCCTCCAGGGCGGCCTCACACAAACGGCGAGGGGCAGGGACGGCCCGGCTCTCTACCCGCTTGGGCTCCCCTTGCTCCTGGTTCATCGTCAGGCCTGCCCCGGTCTGGCCCAGCTTGGGGTGCGGCACAGGCCCTGCCTCGGGGATCAGGGGGCGCTGGCCCCACCGTCCCTCGGTCGGGACTCTCTTCTCCCCAGGCCGGACAGTCCCCGTGTGCGGTGACATGTGGGGTGTGTGGGCCTGTCTGGCTGTGGGGGCCGCCTGGCACCAGCACTGCCCACCTTGCAGTGTCGTCAGCTGCCGGCCTGGCCCGTGCCCCTCACCCTGCTCAGGTGCTGGCCAGCGTCTGCTCATGCCCCATCACCTGCGCGGCTACAGCCACGTCGCAAGGTGCACTGCCTGTCACCCGTCCCCAGGGGCTCACAGAAGACCCTCAGAGGCAAGGGGATCCCCACCCTGCCCGCACCCACCCCCCAGCTTCATTCCGTGTGTCCTCTGGGCTTCCTGTGCTCGGGGGGCGGGAGGGCTCGAGATGACCGCTGCCCTCGGAGCCGTCCCAGCAGGGAGGTGCCTCACAGCGGCGGGCGGGGCAAGCTGGCTGCGCCCGACACTCCTCGGCACAGACAGTTCCACACGGTCAGTAAGCGAGGGTGTGCTGGTGTGCCCGGGCCACCTCAGACGCGTTTTCCATTTGTGAGTCGTGAAATCCCGCGTGCTTAACTGAAAGCGGTCTGGTCGTCATGGTGCCGGGGCCACGGTGAGGGGTCTTTCAGTGCTGCTGTCGTCTGGACGAAACCTCGGCCTCCTGCTCAGGGCGCAGGCGGGTTCTGCTGCAGAGGTGCCCGTGCTGTGCTTCGGCATTCCCCAGCCACCTGCGCTTTACATGGCCGTCGGCCTGTTTGTCTGGTTTTCACCGGCGTTTTCCCCTTAAAGGCAGGCTCACGCGTCTGACCTGCAAGGGCAGGGCTGCCCTGCCGCCTCTGAGGGCAGCCAGCGAGCCGGTGGGCCTGGCATCGGCAACTTCCGAGGGGAGAGGGGCAAGTCGCAGTTTTATACTCTGCACGAGATGGCTCCGGTGCACTCCCCCCGCTGTTAAGGACAAACTGTTTTCTGATTTGAAAAGAAAAAGCCGCCTCCCTGCCCTGACGGGGCCGACCAGCCCCGTGCACACGGGGCCACATGAAAGCGGCTTTGCCTTCGTTTGTGGCCGCCTGATTACAAAGACAAGATCTTTAATTAAAATCGGTCGGGTTGCATGTATTTCTTTCAAAGACAACCATCGGCATGGCATTTGTGACTCATTACCTTCCCCGCGCCGCCATCCTGCTGGCCTGCTTCTCGGGCGCTTGGGTGAGGCGCTGATCGGGGGGAGGGGGGGGGCGTGTGCCACTCAGCGCCGCCTGCACCGCAGTGGGCTTCGGCCGGGGACGCCCCCAGGGCCAGGCTTGGGTCTGGCGCGGTCAAGGGCAGCGAGCCTGCAGGTCTCAGCTCTGCGCTGGAGGCGGCCGGCCTCCCCAGCCCACCTGCGCCCCCGGGGCGCCCTGCCCTGGCAGCTGGGATGCCCGCTCAGCCTGGCCGGAGGGAGCGGGGGAGGCGGGAGCTGATCTCATTGCCCGCAGGCCCGGGGTGCACTTGGGAGCACATGACTCTGGGGAGCCGTTTCCAGCCGAAGAACAAGATCGCCTCGATCCGAGGACTGTGTAACATGCTAACAAAATTAGTGCTTAGCCATATTTTGGAGAATTCTGTGGTTTGGGCATTTTGTGTTTTTTCCTCTGCCAAAACAAGCTTGCTAACTTCTTTGCTTCTCTGTTTGCTGCAAAGAAAAGCAAAGGAACTCCAAATCATTTGCACATTTCATGTTGACGGCGTCCTGCGCTGGCACGCTCCTGGAGGCGCGTGGGCGGGAAGGGGGGCGCCGCCTGGCTTGGAGTCGTGGGATGACCCAAGCTCACCCACTCACCGGCCTTTCCCACCTGACCCCAGGGGAGCTGCTGCGCCACTTCACCTCTGCGACCCCGACGCTTTTAAAAACCCGAGAGCTCGCCTGAATCTTCGGCTTCTCTCCGCGGGCTTGGTGGTTTCCAGCTCTCCCTCCGGCCCACCTGGGCGAGACTACCCGTTCCCGGCTCCCTGGCAAGTGATAGCGACGGGTGAACATTGAGCGGGCACATGCGGCGGCATGCAGCACAGCCCTCGGTCACGCGCTCTGTGTTCACAAGTAGCATGGCCCGGACTGCTGGGACGAGCCCTCGCTCTGCGGAGCCTGTGGCCCGGGCGGTCCTTACCACTTTCTGTCTTGGGAGCTTGCCCCTTGGGAAAAACACTGTGACCCCACCCCCCAAATCATGCTGTCAAGTAAAGTGGATGGAATAGTCAATGCTTCCCAGAGCAGCACTGAATACCTAATAAGCACCCCCCCAACGTGTTATCAGTCACTTTTCTGTGTCCTGAAGCAGAGTTGTTGCCCCAGAACACCCAATAAACTAGTGGCAGAGCTGGCACGCGCAGGCGTGGAGCACTAGACTGAGAACTGCTGACAGGAGCCGTCGCTGCACAAAGCCTCGCTGTTTCCACAGCACCGGCCACTGGCTGCTGGGGTGGCTGCCGGCAAGGGCACACCTGTCCTGGACGGAAGACCCCATATAAGGCGTCTGTGGGAGGAAGTGTTAACTGAGAGTGTTTGTGATCCCTCTGTGCTCCTTCTAGAAGAGAGGCGGAGCTTTGTTTTGCCTGGCTAGTTCCTGGGCTGGTATGTAGAGCGTGGGCAAGGAGGAAAGAGGTCTAGGAGCTGGGACAGAGAGGCAGCATTGTGCACCGGCTTAGGGGTATAATCAGCCAAATGTCCCTTGGGGGTTGGCTTCGTAAGCCACAGTGGAGTACTATACAGCGGCCACAAGGAAGCCAGGCAGGGCCAACGTGGGAAGAGGCCAAATTGCCAAGGACTCTACAAATCACACTAACTTTTGTGTAGGAACAATAATGACATATACTTGCATATTCTCTTTATCTATAAAAAGAAACGCTGGAAGGATAAAAGGGGGTGGAAGGACGGGGTGCTAAAAACTGGGCAGATGGAAGACAGCGATGGGTTGAGCCATATCTATACTGTGTGAATGTACATGTACTGTACAAATATTTATATTCAACACATATGCTGTAAATATCTTCATATGGTATATATACATGGTAGATACGTATGTGTATACCGTGTGTTGTATATATTATAATTAGTATATTTATTTACATGAATAGGTAAATGTGTATACACCTAATAACAGAGTTTCAAAATATCACAAAGCAAGTGTTTCTAGTTAGAACAAGGGAAAACAAAGAAATCCACAGCCCGGAACCGCAGATCTTAAAGCCCCATTCACAGTAATAGAATGACTGGGTAAACAAAATGAGTGAAAATATAAAAGATTTGAAAACACTATCAAACATCTCAGCCTAACTGAATTTACAGAAGGCTCACCCAGTCACTGTGGAATTCTGACTTTCTTTGAGTACACACGAAGTGTCCGCCAAGACGTGGTCCTCTACCGTGAGGTAAGCTCTGATGCTCTGGGGCAGCCTGACCGTGCCCACTGTGTGCTCAGGCCACAGCAGGGCTGGTCATGGCCAGGCTGCAGCAGGACGCCCGAAAACCCCAACACATGCAGAACTTCAGGAATGTGCTTCTAGATGATCCAAGTTCCCAGAAAAAAATCACAGGGGAAGCTGTAAAATATTCCATAATGAGTGACGGTGATAGGCGCAGCATTTTGTAAGATGCAGCTAAAGTGAACCTCTAAGGCACGTTTAAATCTGTGTGCGTGTGTTAGTATAGAAGAAAAGTTTGAAACTAATGGTCTAAACATCCATGGTAGAAAGCTAGGGAAAGACGTTAAATCCAAAGTAAATAAAACAAAATCATAAAGCTATGATCAGAAATCAAAGAAATAGAAAACAAGCAATAGAAAAATTAAAAACCAAAAGTTCTTTCTTTGAAACAATGTAGTCGATAAGCCTCTAATTCAAGTAAGCAAGCAAAAAATCGAGAAAATGCAAACTATCAAGATCAGAAGTGAAAGATGAGGCATTACCACAGAACCTTTGAGGACTAGTAAGAAAATATTGTGAGCATGTAAAGGATAATAACTTCAACCAATGAGATAAAGTGGAGAAATTCCTTGAAAAATACAACTAACAAAGGAGGAAATAAAATCTCTGACTAGCCTTGGTCTATTTAAAGAAGTGATTTGGTAATTAATACCTTGAAAAATATTTGGGTACGTTACCTAAATAAGAAAAGAGGAAATAAACTCTGAATAGCCCTGTATCTAATTAAAGAAATCAGTTTATAATTAAAAACCACCCTTAAGAAAATTTCATCCCCGGACATCTGCAGAGATGAATTCTATAAAACGTTGAAGGAAGAAATAGCAACATTCTAAAAACTCTTACAGAAAATAGAGAACTCTTCCTAACATGTTTTTTGCAATTGACCTAGTGCTGATCCACAAACCTGATGAGGAAAGAATAGTCCAACATTACTCTTTTTTTTTTAAAGATTTATTTATTTATGCATACAAGCTGGGGTACAGGACAGAGGCGTGGGGCGGCAAGAGGGTTCACCAGAGACAGAGCGGGGAGCAGAACAGGCAGATCGAGGGAAATACACTGCTGAGGGGAGCAGCGGGTGAGGCAGGAGGGGTCTGCTGCACCATGTGGGAATCTCCCCGGCCGGGCGTCGAACTCAACGTCGCTGCTGCCGACAGCTCCACAGCTCAGTGCTTAACCGCTGCGCCACCAGGGAGGCCCCAACATTACTCTTAAAACTAAAAAACCTTGGCAAAGTATTCTAAATTGAATCCAACAACATATAAAATAGCAATACAACAACTAAGCAATGCCAGTGAGTTTGTTTCTGGAATGCAAGGTTAGCTCAACACTCAAAAATTAAGCAGTGTCATTCACATTAACAGAATAAAGAAGAAAAGTTCTCCCATAACTTTAATGGATGCTTTCTTCGCATTTGTCAAAATTCCACACACTGATGTCAGCCAAAAAAAGGAACCCCGGGAGTATAATGGCCATTGATTTTTTAAAAAAGGAAGAAAGTTAGGACTCCTGTCATATTTAGTGATTCAACACTTTCCCCATGGGCCTGGGAACAATGCAAGGATGTCTGCTCTTATCAGCGCTACAAACATTTGACCAAAACTGTGAGACACAGCAGGGGAAAAAATGCATGGCATAAAGATTAGAAAGGAAGAAATAAAACTGCTTTATTCACAGGTGATAATGTTTATGTACGAAAACTTTAGAAATCTGCCCCAAAACCCCACACCTCTGCCAGAATCAATGAAAGATTTTAAGAGGTCAGAGTCCACATGTGAAAGTCAATTGTACTTCTATGTACTCGCAACAAAGAGCAGTAAAATAAAATAAAAAATCATTGTCTTTTATATCAGGTACCTAGGGGTAAAGCTATTAAAAGGCACAAACCCTCTGCTGGGAATCAGGAAATGGGGCTGAGAGAAACTGATAATATTGAAATAGGGGATGTTCTCCCGCCATCGTGTTAAACCTAAGGCCCAAAGTGATGGTGTCAGGAGGTGAGACCTCTGAGAGATGGTCAGGGCACGAGGGTGGAGCTCCCACGAGTGGGATTAGTGCCCTTACAGACAGACCCCAGAGAGCTCCCTCCTCACCCCTTCCGTCTTTTGCGGACACAGCACAGAGACCGCCAGCCGTCTAGAAAGGCTTGGCCGAGCCTCCGGAATGTGAGCGGTAAATGCTGGAGCCTCAGGCGCCCCAGCCTATGGCATTCTCCGTAGCTGCCCGCGGGCACTGCGACCCTGAGCTGTCCCCAGCTGCAACTCCAGAGCAGTGACCAGTCACCTCCAGATCGGCCTGTGACTTCAGTGCTGCCCTACGAAGCTCCCGCAGGCTTTTTGTAGGAATGACAAATCAACGCTGAAGTTAAAATTTGAAAAACCAGAGGAATCACCCAAACATGAAAAAGGAGAGCAAAGTTGCGGACTCCTACTGCGGCATTTCAAGGCCTGCTGTAAGCTGCGGTCATCCAGACTGGGCGGGGCTGTGTGTAGGGTGGGGAGGGGCGGGGGGCACAGACAGGAAACCCCAGAAATAGACCCGCAAGCACTCGTCTAGCTGAGCTTCAGCGGAGGCGCCTAGACAAGTCAGTGGGAGGAAGGATGGTTTTCTGGTAGCAAATGACTCAAAGGTGGGACATTCCTGGGATGTCCCTCATCTGTCGCCGCCCCAAAAGTTTGGCTTGAGCTGGATGGAGCAGCCGGCAGGACGCACATGGACGCCGTTGGCTGGAGAGGACACAGATGCGCCAACAGCTCGATTAACACTTTGTGGTCCGCTCATGTATTAGTACATGTTTTTGTCACCAGTTCATCTAGTCCCGGGTTTTTCACGCCACGAGGGATTTATTTGGAACTATCAGGAGTTACTTCTTTGATCGTACTCAGTCTAGAAGCTTTACACATTGTTTTGGTGAAAGTGTAAGGTGTTTTATAAGAGATAATACAAATTTTTTAATATCCAGTTGTTCAGGAGTTGTGTGTGTTTTATTGAATGCTTATACCATTCATGCGGTGGCACAGAAAGTGGCCGGCCCCAAGGGCTGGGAAATTGAAAGGGCACCGGCACACAAAGTGTTAAAATCGCAGGGTTGTGCTTCAGGAGGTGCCACTAGGGAAATGGGAAGACAACGCAGGTCTGTGAAGGGCCGTGCAGAAGCCCCAGGCAAGCTGAGCCTGTCTCTGGCCACGGCAAAGTGCTGGCGTCGGGCGTGTCCTGGACACCTGTGACAGCGGCTCTGTGCTGGCCGGTCAGTCCCGACCGCTGCGGGCAGCTGGGTGGCGGCAGAGTCCTGAGCGAGGTGAGCAGGGAGCTGGCCCCCGGCCGCTCGGGAAGCGTTTTGCACAGTGAAAGTGGAAGCAGCGCTTGCATGCGCGGCCAGGGCGTCACCGCCGAGCGCACGTCAAACACTGAGGGCTGGAGCCGCAGCCCCTCGGTTTAATTGCACAGTCCTGCTGAAAGCAGTTGCGCCTCAGACCCGCCCCGGCGCACGCACACCCGCGGCGGCTCCGATCCGCGGCCCCTCCAAGGCGCCAGCTGCAGCAGGTCGGAGACGGCCTGGGGCTCGCTGCTGGCTCAGGTGGTTCCGAGTTCCCCGGCCCGGAGGCCCAAGCGTGAGGTGTCCCTGCCGTCCCTGTTCCTGCTCCCGGCTGCCCGCAGCCCTTCCCCCCTCCACGCAGACCCTTCCAGAAGGAAATAGCTTTTCCGACAGCGGGGTGTGTGAGCTTCCCGGCTCGTTGGCGTCGGGGTCGAGAGCCAGCCGCGCCTCCCGCAGCAAGGCCTGCCGTGGCCGAGGGGTGCTGCGCGAGGGCCCGCAGGGGGTCGCCACGGGGAGCCCGCCAGGGTGGCCGGGTGCAGCCCCACCGTGTCCCCACACCCCGGTCGGCAGCCCTGAAAGCCCCCTTTGTGGCGGGGAGGCCCGGCCACAATGCTTTCTTGTTGGAGGGTCTCCCCGGGCTGCCGGGAGGGGCCGCCGTGGCCAGTGCAGGGGGAAGGGAGCACTTTGGGGATGTTTCGTGGCCCCGTGGACGGTGGGGGGCTCACGCGTCCCAGGCCCCCAGCTGCGGCGGGCACCTTCCCTCAGCAGACCAGGCTCTGGCCACGGGGAGCACCCCCCAGGACCGCGGTGGGGGACGGGGGCCCCGGGGGATGGCTGGGCTGGGGCTGCCGCTTTGCCCTGCCAGAGAAAGCCGGGCTCCCCGAGAGGGTGCACTGGCCCGGACGAAATTCAGACCCGCAGCGACAGGCCAGTCCCCCCTTCCAGCTTCTGGAGCTAAGCACTTCACGCTGGGGAAGGGTCACCCGCGCGCGGCCTGTGGTCCGAGCCAATTTCTTGCTGCTCACAGAGGGCTCCGGCCGACCCCCCGGGAGGGGCTGCCCGGGGCTCTTGCCGTGCCGACGCCACCCTGGGCAGCCGGGGTGCCGGGCGGCTCCCCCATGGAAGCAGGACGCACTGCAGTGGCCCGGCCGCTACGGGCACACCGCCGGTCGGGGTGATTCTTTGCTCCAGTGGGATGAAAGTTGGGGTGGTTTGGTTATCTTAGGGTTACCCCAAAGGTAAATCTGTAAGCGATTGGGAAAAAATGAGAGAAGCTGGCATTTAAAAAATCCTTTTCATGTTTCTCCAAGTGTTTGACAGACACAAATTCTCGAAACATTCCAGAGAGAGAGGAGGGGGTGACATCCTGCTTCAGATAGGGGCGCCCTCAGGAGTGGGATGGAGCTCGGACTGGTCAGAGGGGGACTCTGGCGGGGCCAGGACCCCAGGTGTGTGTCTCACCCGCCGTCAGGCACAGGGACAGACCCCGTGAGATACAGTGGCCGAGCCACTGGCTGGAGAATGGGGCCTGGCCGTGGGGGGGGTGGGGTCCAGCCCCACCCCCCCCACGGCCCACGCCCCCGGGCCAGCTCCGTGGCCTGCGCCCCGTGTCCTCCCGCAGTGGCTGTGGGGTTCCAGGCCCCGCAGCATCGGTCTCGCCGGCGTTGCTGTGGTTACCCCCCACCCCCCACCAGCCCAGGGTCAGGGCCGGCTCTCAGGAGAAGGGGCGCCCCACACAGGCCGGCTGGGGCCGGGGCCTCCGCTCTTCTGAGGCCCTCATTTCTGTTTTGCAAACGTGGAGGGTGGTCAGCCGAGGCCTCGGTGAGCCAGCCAGCCCCGTTAGAGGATTCTGGGTGGACGGGCTGAGCCGTGGCCCCGAGGGGAGGCGATGCAGAGGGGCGCAGGCCGGCCGGGCTCCAGCCGGGCCTGCAGGAACGCAGTGGCCATGGCCAGGCCGCAGCGCCCAGACGCCTGTCCAGCCCTCGTCCGCACGCTGCTCTGAAGGCGGGGTCAGAGGCTTCCGTCGAGGGCCCCTCCCAGGCTGGGCCTCTGGGATGGCCGGAGAGCTGGCCCCGCCCACCAGCGCCGTCGGGGTCCGCCCAGCTGCTGCTGTGGAAGGGAGACCCCAACAGCGGGGAGCCGTGCCTGCGCCCTAAAGCCCTGAAGGCTGATTTGGGAAAAGGCTCTTTGCAGGAGTGAGTTAAGACCCTCGGCGTGAGCTGTCTCCGTGACCCCCGGGGCCCGGCAGGACGTCCTTAGCGCGAGGGGGTCTGGGGCCACGGCGCAGCAGAGGCCGGGCGAGGCTGAGACCAGGCGGGGAGGGGGCCGCACGCCAGGATGAGCCCCAGGGCGAGGGCTTCTGCGCTTTGTGGCCCTCGGGTCCAGTAGCTCAGACACCGTCCGGGGCCGCTGCTTTCCGCGCCGCCCAGGAGAGCGGCATCTCTTTGCTGCGGAAGCAGCGCATGGGCCGCGGGGCGGAGGCCAGCCCAGGGTCTGCCCCCCGACCGAGTCCCCGGGCACCTCAGCAGGCGTCTCAGCCCTCCCGCCACGCCCATGGAGCCCAGCCCAAGAGCCAGCCCCACTAGCCTTGGGGGCAGCAGGGCGTGCCACTGCGGGAACCGGCCAGCAGGTGAGCCCACCCGGGCCTTGCCTGGTCGTGGACGGGCCGTGGCGAGGAGGCCGGGGTCTCCAACCCAGGCTAGAGAGCCGCAGACTCCGGGGCGTCGCACCGCCTCCGCATTCCTGCCCTCGCACCCTCATCCTGCCCTGGGTACTCGCTGCCTCTCAGGGAAACGCCACGGCCTTAAATCACCCCACGCCCTGGCAGAGGAGGGCGAGGGCTGGAGCGGCTCGGCGGGGGGCTGGCTCCGGGTGGCGAGGACCCCCACTGTCCATGTCTCAGGACAGCTGGTGAGGCTGGGGTAGCAGCCGGTGCAGGCAAGTCCCTTTCCCTCGCCCACGGTCCTCGGCCCCTCCAGAGTCGCCCTTTTCGGGGGGGCAGACATTGAGGGGTCACAGGACTGGGCAGGGGGCAGCACTGTGCACCCCTCTCATCCGCCCTGGCTGAGCTGGCTCAGACCCACGTGCGCCTCCCGGGCTGCCGAGAAAGCTGCTCCTCCCTGAGAGGTGCTGCGGGGTGCAGGCACGTCAGGCGCAGGCCTCGCGGGGCTCCTGTCTGGGGGTGGGCTCGCGTGCGGAGAGCTGTTGTCGTGAGACATCACCTCGGCTCGGTCCCCCCGGTTTTGGATGTCACCTCCCTCTGGCCCCAGGTCGCCTGCGCCCGCCCCGTCTCTGGCTCTGCTGTTGTTTTTGGCCGCGAGTAGAAATGAACTCGTTAGCAGTAAATAAGATGATTTATGACAACCAAATGTGGCGGCTCCTCTGATGCTGCAGCCTCGAGGCCCCGCCGCGGCCGCCCAGGAGCTGGTACTGCGTGCACACCTGCGCATGGGGCGGCCGGGCCGGCGTCCGCCCCACGTGTCTCGAGGAGCAGGAAGGCCCTGCTGGCAGGTGCCGGGCAGCGGGGCTGCGTCATCTCTGAAGAAGCACCGTGGAAACCTCAGCCCGTGAATGACCTCGTGACCCAAACCTGGCAGTAGATCCTGAGTGGTAGTCTTCTCGGGCTTGTCCAGAGAGGGAGTGTGCGCGTGCATGCGTGCGTGCACTCGCATGTGTACACGTGTGTTCTTCCTCATCGGCATAGTGTGTCTGATGTGATGGCCGGAACTGCTGCATCCACATTGTGAACTTGAGGAAAGGCTCCCTCACTGAACAAAACAACGGAAGGTATTTTCCAGCACCCCGGCCTTCCCTGTCTCTAGATTTTTTGCTGCACAACTGGACAAAATTTGTTAATTGTTCAAGCTACGACTCGATGACGGTTCTGTTCATTTTTACGTTATAAATGCTAACGTCGGTTACCTCTCAAATAAACTCAGGATAAACTTCTGGCGTGGGCTCTCAGCACAGTGCCTGCTCCGCAGAGACAGCTCTGGGAAAGCTGGCGGCCACTTACGAGTGTGGGTCTGGAGCCCAGCAGACTCAGCTGCCTAGGACAGGGGCCCAGACTAGCCGAGGGAGGCAGCGCGAGGACGAGAGCCAGTGTCACCGGAAGGAGGTGGATACTTGGCCACTGGCAGGCCACCCAGGGGACCGCACTGGGCCTCCAAGTGCCAGCTGTGTGCAGAGGAAAGATTACAGTTGTTTCACAGCTACCTGACAGTGGCACCTAATTCTTTTTTTTTTTTAAAGATTTATTTATTTATACATACAAGCTGGGGTACAGGCCAGAGGTGTGGGGCGGCGAGAGGGTTCACCAGAGACAGAGCAGGGAGCAGAACAGGCAGATCAGAGATACACTGCTGAGGGGAGCAGCGGGCGAGGCAGGAGAGGTCTGCCACACCATGTGGGATTCTCCCCGGCTGGGCATCGAACTCACATCGCTGCTGCCGACAGCTCCACAGCGCAGCGCTTAACCGCTGCGCCACCAGGGAGACCCAGTGGCACCTAATTCTAAGACGTTTGTCTAAGTCCAGCCAAACACAGCTCGGGTGGACTGTACGCCCCACGCCTTCGTCCACTCACACGAGCGTCTCAGAAGCTGGTGCCTCAACTTAAGCATAAATCCGGTACCTTGATCTGGATGAAGTGATTGCAAGCCCGGGTATGGAACTCATGTTTGACACGTGGCCCCCTGAGCACGCACTGCTCCCTGCCCCCACACCAGCCTGTCTCGCCTGCCTTCGAGTTTAGCTGCCAACAGAAATGCAGCCTTTTCCCCTTTAGCCTTATTTTTGTGGGTCTCAACCTCCCAGACATGAAGCCTCTAGAAACTTTGTCCTTGGTTTCCACTTCTCCCACCACCGCAGAGCACCACGGGAGCTGGTGCAGGGAAAGACCCTGGTCTTGTGCGCGGCAAACCACCCCAAATGTGTGGGCGGGGCGTGTTCTTCCTCGCTGGCACGCTTGGTCTGATGTGACAGCCGGCACCTCTGCAGCCATCCTGTGAGCTAATCTGCAGTGTGGGAGGGAGAGGCAAACAGCACAACTAGGGAATGACCGGTGAGTGTGCTGGGCGGCCCCCGAGCGGGCAGCGTGGGCTGGAAAGGAGGGGGCTGAGGCCGTGTGGGCGAGTCCAGGGTGAGACCCCCAGCTGACTGACCTCGCTGGGCCCAGTCCCCGTGGAACGGGCAGGGGGACAGTGGTGGTGATCGTCTGTCCTCCTGGGGTCACCAGGGGGCGGGGGAAGTGGACCCCGGTGGAAGTCCTGAGAATGGGGTTCCCACAGTGGGGATCCTCAACGGCCAGGGGGTGCTGTTCACCCCCCCACAGGCCGGTCACTGGTGTGCCGACGGGATACCTGCCCTTGGGGCCGGGCGCCACCTGAGCCGGCCAGGGCGGCAGCGCTGGGGGTCGGGCACCAGCCCCGTTTCTCGGAAGAGCCCCCCAGCCCTCGGGCGGGCAGAGCCCGGAGCTCACCGCTGCTGCGGGGGCCGGCGTCTCCGTGCCGGTGGGTGGCTTTCCCGCCCGAGCCGTTGAACCCTTTCTGTTTGTTCCATGGAAAAAGAAATGTCTGTTGTGTTGTAGCCGCATTGTTTGCTGTTTAAAGGAATGAAATAATTAAGGCAAGGGGCGCCCTGCCCAGGCTGGGGCTTTTATCTTCGCGAGCGCACAGGCCTCTCTGGCCCTGCAGCTCTGCTCCAGCACCGCCGGCGGGGCCGCTCCCTGCCAGGGCCACAGCGCCGCATCTCTGATTTACTCGGACACGGACACCTAAGGCGGCCGGCCCAGCGCGCTCCCGGGGGCTGAAGCCGCAGAAGCCTGTCCCGCGCAGTCCTGGAGGCCGCCGTCTGGCGCTGAGGCGGGGGCGGGGGCAGTTCCTGCCGGCCTCCGGAGGACCCACTCGAGCTGCCACCCCAGCCTCCGCGCCCCGCAGGCCCTGGCGTCCCGGCTGGCGGGCGCCTGAGTCATCTGCCCCCTCGTCACGAGGCCTCTCCCCGTGCCCCTCGGGCCCCTGCACCGCCATCTTGAAAACTCACTCTCTGCCGTCTTTGTCTCGCCTGGACGCGAGGCTGGGACCGCACCCCGGCCCCGGCGCATCCTGGGAGCAGAACCGCCCTGCTGAGCCCGTCTCTTCTGTCCCGGGGGCTCCGTCTCTGGCCACTGGCTGTTAAGCATGGGCCCCGGGGGCAGGGCCAGCGTGCCCCTCCACCCTTCTGGCTTCGGGGATGCGCCTGCAGAGGCCCGGAGCAGCCCGGCAGTGAGCCCACCCTGCTGCTGCATTTGCTGGGGCCGCCGGCACCCGGGAGCGCCCCCCGGGGAGTCCCCGCTGCAGCCTGAGCACGTGCCACACCCTGCTCCAGAGTCTGCCGCTGCGGCCAAGTCTGTTTGTTGAGCAGTATTACTTCCGCAGTGTCCCCCCAGAAGGTTCCGTCCTTGTCCCAGACGGCAGCCCCTCAGTCACCCCCAGTTCTCGGGCCGACAGATGTCCTCTCAGCTCCACGCTGGAGTCAGCTCACCGGGGGGCTGCTGCCCAGCGTGCGCAGCCTGCGGGAGCTGGCTTGAGCGGGAGCCCGGTTCCACCGCCGTCTGGAGGGGCTCCCTCTGCAGAGCCGGAGCAGCGGAGTCTGGGGTCTCGTGGCTCAGCAGAGAGGTCTGCTCCGGGGACACCGCCAGCTCCATCCCGAGCTCCACGAGAGCCCCACTTCCCCAGCACAGCCCCCTCCCGCCAGCAGGGAGCACGTGCCCCTCCTCCAGCAGGCTGGCCTCTCACCGGCGTAGACGGTCTGGGGCGTAGGACCCAGGTCTCCAGAAGACTGGAAGCTTCTACTTCCTTCTCGGAGTGCATCTACCCCGGTGTTAGACGCTGGAGCCACCGCGGGGCCGCGGGAGGAGCAGGGAGGCGTTCGGGGCGGAAGTCTCGGGGAACCCAGCAGCAGCCCGCGCCGTCCGTCACCCCAGCCCCGGCGCGCCCCGGGAGCAGAACCGCCCTGCTGAGCCCATCCTGGCCGGGGCTCTGAGAGAGAATGGTCACAGCTCACAGTCACGAAGACTCAGGCAGCCTCTTACCCATCAGGCAATGCCGGCTGCAGGAAGGCAGGCGCCCCCACAGCAGGGGTGGGGGCCCCACACGCACCTGCAGGCGACCAGCTTGCCCAGAGGCGGCACTAGCGGCCACGGGGAGGGGACCCCTGGACCACACGCACAACACCGAGCAAGTGCCGCTGGCCAGAGCATGGGGAGTCCCCTCACCGGACAGGCTGCACAAGGCGGCCTGCGGGCGCTGGCCGAGGGAGGAGAGGGCGCGGGGCACACCCCAGCCGGGTCCGAGAGAGGCAGCTGTCACCCCTGCAGCTCCGGGGGCTGGACGTCCAAGGTCAAGGCACCGGCAGAGGCGTGTCTGGCGAGGCAGCTCCCCGCTTCGCAGAGGGGGCTTCTCTCCGCACCCTCAGTGGGCGGAGGGGCGGGCCCTCTGGGTCTGGTTCCAGGGCACGGATGCCGCAGCGAGCTCCAGCCCACGCCCCTCTCCCCTCCCGCACATCACCAGGGGCGCAGGTCTCCTGTGGCTTGGGGGCACGGCCGCCTGGTCCGCTGGAGCCAGGAGTGGTCAGCAGGGGCTCTGGGGGCGGGTGCACATCTCGGGGGGCGGGCGCACATCTCGGTCTGTGAGCCGCGTGCAGGTTGTGGCTTCCGTGCCTGCGGCGTTTCAGGGCGGGTTTGCTGCGAAGAGCAGATCCCTCCGCTCCCCCACTGGCAGGGGCGGTGCCGTCGCAGCGGCTCTGCGCTTGTCGCGGTTCCCACGGGCGTCATGGGGGCTGAGCTGGGTGGCTCTGGCTTGGGGTCTCGCGTGCGGCTGCCGCCCATGCGGGTGGGCTGGGTCATCTGAAGCTTTGTCACTCACACCGGCAGCGGCACCGGGCACTAGGGGACAGAGCGCAGGGCCGTCTCGGGGGCCCCCAGGAAGTGGGCTCCGCACAGGCCTGTGTCCAGGGACAGCGGCTTCAGCGGGCCCGTCTCACCCCCCTTCCCCAAGTCCTCTGGGATCCGGAGGCGACGCCTGTCTCGAGGCTGCTTTTCAGGAGAATGCAATTTCGGGCCAAAGTCAAAGTCCGCATCCCCAAATGGCCCCCCACCCCATTTGGAAGCACTCCTTTGTCAAGAACAGGTGCTGCCCGGGTCTCCGGACACAGAAGCACAAAAAAAAAAAAAAAACAAAACACTTTTTTTTTAAAAGATTTATTTTTGCATACAAGCTGGGGTGCAGACCAGAGGTGTGGGGTGGTGAGAGGGTTCACCAGAGACAGAGTGGGGAGCAGAATGGGCAGATTGACGGAAGCACACTGCTGAGGAGAGGAGCGGGGAGGCAGAAGAGGTCTGCTGCGCCATGTGGGAAGCTCCCCGGCTGGGCATCGAACTTGCACCGCAGCCGCCAACAGCTCCACAGCGCAGCGCTAACCCGTTGCGCCACCAGGGAGGCCCCCAAAACACCTTTATTTTTGCAGAAAGTAATTTTCAAGACTTCAGGACGGACGCTAGGGTGCTCTGAAGTCAGCCACTTTCAGAAAACCGTGACCTCGACACGTCTACTTTAGCGCCTCCCCAGCCAGCCCTCGAGCACGGCGCCACCCCCAGCCCCGGTCTGCACGGGCAGCGCTGCCCGCCCGCGCCCCTCCTGGGGTCAGCGTGGATGGGCGGCTGCGAGGCTCCGTGCCGGCACGCCCTCGGAAAGTGTGATGGGGCCCCCGCGCCTCAGCTGCAGGCTGGGACTGACAGTCCTGAGTCTTCCTGGGGAGACTGCTGTGGCTGGAGACATCCCGGGGCCCGGGGCGGGCAGCGGCCTGTGGCGCCAGACAGGAGCGGTCAAAATCCACGCCAACCGAGGGGACAGCCCAAATGGGACCCCAAAGGGGAAGGCTGCCCCGTGACCCTGGTCCCTCTGGATGTCTGCGATTTCTCTGGGCCGTGTGCTGGCCCCCAGGGCAGCCTCCGCCTCGCGGAGGGGCAGAGAAAACCCTTCACTTTCTGGACAGGAAGCCTGAGCTGGGGCGCGAGCCATGCCCAGGGCTCGTGGGGCCGTGCCGGCGTCTGACGAGCGCAGTGGGTGGTGCGGGCCCCAGGAGCCAGCGCAGCGCGGCGTCCTCCATGATGCCACGAAGCCCCTGGGGTGCCCTGGAGGTGCCGGCCTGCGGGCTGTTACCAGCGGGAGGCCAGCAGCGTCCAGCCCGGACACTCGCCTTGGAAGCAGGCGTGGGAGGGCCTGCACGAGCCCGCCCCCCAGAGGGCCGCTGGCGGGGGCGTCTCCCGGGTCGAGCCCTCGGCCTGACCAGCTGCATGCAGGTGCGGGAGAGCTGGGCCCTCCTCCCGGCTTCCTGCTGCACTGCGAGGACAGCATGGCGGCCGGGCAGGCGCACGGGGGCGGGCCCAGCGCAGAGGGCCACAGGGCTGCGGGGGGCGCGGGGGCGGGCCGGGGGCACGAGGGTGTGCCCACGTGTGGGGGGCCAGGATCTGCCAGCACAGCCCACCTCTGTCTGGCCTGGCGGAAGCTCCCAGAATTTCCGGCAGCGCGTCCTTGGAGAAGGGCCACTCCGTGTCTTCTCAGCCTGGGGGCCAGGAGGCCGCAGCCCCCTCTGGCACACCTCCCCGCATGCGGGGTGCGCTGGCTGCGGGAGGAGCCGCTGCCTTAAAGCCTCCAGCCAGCATTAAACTGGGGACCCCTGGTGTGTGACCGGTCACTTCCTGAGAGGCCAAGTTTGGGGTGGCCCCGCGCAGCCTCTGTCCACCCAGCTCCGCAGCGAGGGCCGAGCTGCACAGCGTGGCTGGGAGCGTCTGGTTCCAAGGCACAGCCGAGACCCAGCTGCGGGGCGGGGCAGGGCGTCTAATGCGCGGAGCTCCCCCTCTGGGCCCCGGGCCAGGCCGGGGGCGTCCCCACGCTGGGGGCACAGCCGCCTCCACAGCCTCCCCGTGACCGGCCTCGCCCGTTCTCTTGGGCAGCCCACCGGGCAGACTCTCGTCTGCGTTCCTGAGTCTCCTTTCGGCCGCCCTCTGCTGCCCCCACTCCGGTCAGGCCCGGGCTGTCTCGTTAGCGTCCATTGTGACCCTCCTGCGCCCACGGAGAAGCCAGGATCTCGCGCCATGTGGAGACGAGGCCGCCGGGCACTGAGGTTAGGAAGCCTGCCCAGGGCGGCCCAGCAGGAACAGAACCACCTGGACCTGGCCGAGCTGACCCACGAGCTCCAGGGCCGCCCCCCCACCCAGTGAAGGGCTCTCGCTGCAGGTGAGGGCTGGCCACCCCTGCGAGGCTGAGGCGCTCCTCGGTGCTGCTCCTCTGTGGCCCAGCGCGCCTGAGGCGGTGCCTTTGGGAATCCTGGGGTGCCCCCCCAGCAGGCAAAAAACCGGAAAGAGCCTGGAAACCCAGCCAGACCTGCCTGGGGTCGCCCGGGAGCCAGAGCCTGTACTTAGTTCTCCCTGGTAAATAGCAGCTCTGGTTTCTGCTAAAAGGATTCATTCCCAGAACACAATAATTTTCATCTCCTCCTCGCTACAACCCCTAGTTTATGGCTAAATATACGCCATAATGAGCCGCTGGTCTGATAGCGCTGTTGGGGAGATATTTGACCCCGGGTTTAATTGCAGGATGGGCTGAATGGCTGGGACTCGCACAGGGGCTGCGCCAGCTCCCAGGCGAGTTCAGGGTTTGGCATCTGGCGTGGCCGCCCTGGAGGAAGCGGTGCCGGAGGAGAAAGCGGCTCGGAGGGCTGCAGAGCCGGGGAGGCTGGGGAGCCCTGGCCAGGCCAGGCCCGCCCCGGCGCCCTTCCTGGGGCTGAGGGCTCTCAGGCCCACTTCCGTCGCCATGGCCCTGCTCTGCGAAGCCGGAGAGGCCGCTGCCGCCCCACAGGCAGGGGACAGGGTCGGCCAGCCGGCGAGACGCTGGGCTCCCTCTGGACGGGCCTTGCCACCCGTGGGAGGGCCAAACGCTGGGCCAGAGCGCTCCCAGCACAGGCCGGGGGCTGCCCATGGGCAGCGGTGCCAGAGCGGAGGGGCAAGGACTGCACCCACGGGGGCGGCTGAGAGAACACGGCACCGGCAGGAAAACGGGGCGGGGGGGGCAAGCCAGGAGGGGCAGAGGAGCAGCTGCGCCTGCCCAGGCCACAGCAGCGACCCGGGACCCTGGCGCTTCTGCTCAATAAACAGCCCCCCGGCTGGGACCCCGTGGCCTGGTGAGGCGCGGGGCCTGGCCACGTGTCCTCTGACCCTTCTCCCCCTGCCCCCCAGCTGCAGAGGCGCTGCAGCCAGGCTGCGCGGGTATTGCTGGTCCTCCGGTGGGAGGAAGTGCCTCGCGGACTCGGGGGGCCGTGGAAGGGAAGCACTTCGACTCCCCAAAATGCCCCCAGACCCAGACTTGCACCCCCATCTCGGGATCCCTCCATCAGGGCTTCCAAACGGCGGCATCACCTCCCTCGGGACGCAGGGAAGTGTCTGAGGCCCCGGGCTCCCGGCACACGGGGTCCACGCAGAGCCCAGAGGTGGCAGAGACGGGCGCAGCACCATGGACGCCCTCTCCCACCTGCCTCCAGCCAGCCGCGCACACCCACGAGCCGCCAGGGCACCCCCGCCCAGAGGGGCGGACCCCCACAACCCCCCCCCCGCCCCCTTGATCGAGTCTGTGTTCTGGAGCCCCCGGACCCCTCACCGCCTCGCCTGGGCCTGCAGAGCACTCTGAGGGCCTCTGCGCTCTGGACTGAGGCTGCAGGGAAGTCCTGCCCTGGGGTCAGAGGTCAGCGCTGCTCACCTGAGGGGGGCTGGGGGTGGGGAGCGGGGGAGCGCTCCCCCCACCAGCGGGGCGTGAGGCTTGCGGGAGTGTATCCGGAGAACAAGCTCCGTCCATGTCCTCTGGGGAGAGGCCCCGATCTGCGCGGCCATTCCATTCCAAGTCGCCCGAAACGCGGGAGTGGGGTGCGGGCTGGAGGCTTCCTGGGCTGAGCTTTCAGCCCGGCCTGGAGCCCCAGCCAGGGAGGCGGCTGCCCCTGCTCTCCCGCTGTGCCCCCACTTCCCGCCCAGCTCTTGGTTCTCTCGAGAGGCAAGCAGCACAGGCTGCCTGCCGGGTCCTCCCGGGGCAGGGAGTGGCCAGCCCTGTTGAGCAAAAGCGGTGTTTCTCTGGGGACAAGAGCGGAGCGGGCTTCGGAAAGCCCCGCTGCTGCGCCCCAGAAGAGAAGTGGGGGCCAGGAAGCAGTCTCAGATGGGGGCCGATGGATTTATTGTTTTGAAAATAAAGCAGAAAGGGAAGAGGGGGCCGTTCGGGGAGGGGAGGAGGGCAGTGAACTCTCGGCCACCCAGAGTCCCAGAGGGTCGGGGTGCTCTGTGCCAGGGACCCGCAGCACCTAAAGGAGGCCTTTTGTGGCCCAGAAACCTGACTGACTGGGGGGGTAGGTGGGGTGGGGGCGCATGGCTTCAGCCTTCCAATGGGAGGGGGCCACAGACAGCCTCGCCCAGTTAGGGGAGGCGCAGGGGGTCTGCTGCAGGCCCAGCCTGGGGCGCTGGCCCTCTGATCGGGCCTGGGACTCCAATACGGGCCGGGCGCAGCGGTGAGATCGGCGGGCTGTTTGTAATTCCATCCTTTTTTCATTAACATAAACACCACTTGAGCAAAAATATACAAGGCCACCTACTTCGCAGGGAAAGAGCCCAGAGCCCACTGGCCCGCTCGCCAGCAGCCTGCCGGCCCCTGGCCTCCGGGCGCCCGGGGATGCGGCCGCCACGCAGACTTTGAAGCCACAGGCCTGGGGCTCTTGGCCGAGGCGCCACCCTCAAGCCCCCAGGGCAGCTTGTCAACCCTGCAGGCGCAGCCTGAGCCCTTCCGAGGTGCTGAGTTGTCAACGTAAATTCCTAGTTAAGCCACTTGTTGATAAAGCAGGGGCACTCAGCTGCTCCTTACCTGCCCGCCCCCGCCCAGCCCCAGCCTGATTCCAGGAGGAGCCCTCAGCCCGCCCTGGCAGCCTCCGCAGGAGCTAATTGAGTTGGAAATAACCGAGTCCTTCGGGCTAGACGCCCCACTGCGGGGGGTGGGGAGAAGGGGAAGAACGGGGCTGGACACCCCACCTCCGCCGGCTTAGGGGCGCAGGCTCCCCGGTGGATGAAGAGCGAGAAGGAAACCCCAGCGGGGAGCTGGCGGTGACCACCACTCCCTAAGTCGGAGGATGGGGGTCCTCTCAGCCTTCCTGCCCAGTGGGGCCGGGCGCAACCCCCTCACGCTGGTGCGGGCTGCTCCCCAATCATCTCCCGCTGCTGCTAGCAAGTCCCGGGTCTCTGCGTGGCGCGCTCCTCCGCCCAGCTCAGGCCGGTTCACCCTGCCCCCGAATTAAAAGTTAGAAAGGATTCGGCAGCCCCAAAGGGAAGCGAGCCAGGGGCTTGGCCCCAGGCCCAGTGTGTAGGCACAGACGGGCGGCAGGTGGGGACAAGCCGTGGGGCAGGCCCCAGGCCTCCGGGGGAGCTGGCCGCCCTGTGCTACTGCATAGCCCTGGGGCCCTCTGTCCCCACACAGTGTAGACACACACCAAGTCCCCTGCACTTTAAGTGCCGTCCCCGGTTTTGCAGCAGGGGGGGAAAATCCCGGTTCCAGGCACCCGGGCTTTAGGGACTTTAAATTCCGATCCAGGCATCACCCTCTAGCGGCAAGTGAGGTCGCACCCAGAGCCTGCAGGCTCCCCGCTAGCCCGGCTCGGCGCCCACAGGGAGAAGGCTGAGTCCACTCGGTGGCCCCCGCCCCGCCGAGGCAGGGCCTCAGTGAGAAAGGGGTGCAGGCTGCCCCCAGTCCTTCCCCAGTCTGAGGGTTTTCAGATCCGCAGCCCGGCGTTCACCCCCTCCCCGGACAATCAAGGTAAAATAAACACCCCGTTCTCGCTCTCGCGGGCAGACCCATCATTAGCCCGGACCAGCCCAGCGTAGCACCCGCTCCTGGCAGAGCGGGGGACAGCACGGTGGCGAGGAGGCAGGGGAGGGTGGCGGCCAGGCAGGGGCGCGGGGAGGGAGCTGCGCAGCGGGGCGGCCTGGCAGGGGCGCAGGACGGGGGCCGGCCTCTCCACCAGAAACCGCTTTCTGCAAGGGCGAGACCGGCGGCGCCCGCCTCTGCCACAGGGCAGCCGGACAGGTCTCTGCGAGGGGTGCTGGAGACCCGCAGACCAGAGTGAGTCTAGGCGCCTCCCGAGGAGGGGTGGGGAGGCCGGGCAGGGCAGGGCGGCGGCGGGAGGCTGCTGCCGGCCAGTCCTTGGAAATGCCCTTCTGCACAACCGCGCGGAGAAAAACGTGGGGCAGGCGGTGAACGGTGCAAGGACATTGACTTAAAGAGAGAATGTGATTCCCGGCTGAGTTTTCAGGCGAGTTAAGTGGGGTCTTAGCCCCCACGGGGGAGCTGGGGCCACCCCCTGGACCTTTCTCATTCGCAGACTGGGCCGGAGCAAAGGGAGGTGCGGGCAGAAGTCAGATGAAAGGGTCCGTTTTGACCCTCAGGATTTAACAAAATGTTTCAGATACTTTGGGATTTAAGCTTCTAAAAACAGCCGTTTCTTATACATCTCCCGATGTCAGGGGTAGAATCTGGGGGGTCATTAACTGCTTGTTATTAAGAAAAAAATACCCAGGACAAAAATGAATTGGTGCCGGCGGGGAGAGCGAAGCCACAGCATGTGTAAAGGCCGCTGTCCCCAGAAGGACACTTTAAAACGGACCTGCCGCCCTGGGTCTGCGCTGGGCGCTGAGTGGCCTCCAGGTCAGGGCGATTTGTTCCCAAATAAAAGGAGTAAGTGTGAGCAGCATCGCTCTGTCCCCCACTGGGCGCTGAGACTGCAGGGGAGAGACCGTGGCTAGCTCGCTACGAAGGAGCAGGGAGAGGCAGCGGTGTTCAAACTGCAGAGGGCTCTCCTGGCCTGGGGGTGATGAGAAACCCAAGGTGGAGGCCTCCTGCCAAGGCAGCCCGGCCCCCATGGGGGGCTCCCCTCCATCAGCTCCTGGGGGGGGACGAGGACCCCTCTGCCCTCCAGGGAGCTGGCTGCTGTCTGTTCGGGGGCTGCTGTCTGTTCGGCTCCCAGCCCTCTTCCCCCAAGTTCATGCGACAGAAAGCAGCCGGAAAGACTCTGAGAAGGGCGTGCACCCCCAGAGTACCGTCCTGCCACCCCACCCCTGCCCTTTCTCAGAAACTGGACTCTATCGAGGAGCAGTGCCGGGAAGCGTGGGTGGGAGTTGGTGGGGCCTCCCAGGAAGTGTGGGGTCCCACCCCGTTGCTCTGTGTGTGTGTTGGGGGTCACAGGCTGTTGTGGTGCGAAGCTGCAGGGCAGGGTGGGGGATCTGGTGCTTTGAACTAAGCAGAGCCTTCGAGATTAAGGGGGTGACCAGCTTCCCTCTTACTGGATTTGCTGTGGCAGCACAGAGTCGGGGCCCCACGGGGCCCTGGGGGGAAGGCAGGAGTCTCTAGCACTGATCCGCAGGGGTCTCCTGCCAGGCTGGTGGACAGATGCTCGGAGCCCCCAGCGGAGCCCCAGTGGAGCTGTCCTCCTGCGGTCTTTGCTGGGCCCTGGAGGGAGACGCTTTTCCTTTCTGTTCTCCCGCAAATAAGGTCCAGGCTCCCCGAGGCCAAGTGGCTGCAGAGGTCACACAGCAGGCAGGGGATGGGCGCACTCCCAGGGCCGCCCCACAGGCGAGGCAGGGGCTCCTAGGTGCTCCCTGGAGGGTGACTGGGGCAAGCTGGCCGCCAGGGCACACAAGACCCCACCACCTGGCGTGGGCACAGAAGTCTCCCGTCAGTCCCGCCTTGGGTGAGAGTCCCGCCTGCACTCCCCGGTGGCCAGGGAGCTCCCCAGGGAGCTGGCTGTGCTCACGCCACCAAATGCTCGAGTGAAGCCCGCCGCCAGGCCAGGGCCACGGCCTTCAGGGACACCAGGCTAAGTGGGCCCCCAAATAATGGGCTTAGCGCGGCCCCCACGGCTCACAGTCACTCCTTATCCGGTGCCTCAACCACCAGAGGCAGCTGAGCCGGGGACCCAGGCAGAGGCAGGGCTGCTGCCTCTTCACACAGCCTGCGGGAGCCGCAGGCCCCTCTCCCGCCACCGCCGCCGCTGCAGAGGGTTATGTGCTGATTTAGCCGCTTTGCCACCTCGCACAGGGAAGGCCCCACCGCACCCCTCCAAGTCCTGCACAAGCACCTGGGCCTGGGGGCCTGCCAGCCCCAGTGCCCAGAGAGGGGTGTCCGGTGCTGCGCCCCAGCCGCTGCACTCCAGGCACGCTGCCTCCCGCCCGCCCACCTCCCTCCCTCTGCCTCACCTGCCCTCTGCTCCGGTCTGTCCCCCTCTCAGTACCCCTCCTCACGCCCAGCAAGGGCTCCCTGGGCCAGGACAGCTGGCTTTCTGCTGCTCGAGCTGGGGCCCAGCAGACCAGGGTACCCCCTCCCTCCGTGAGCTCGCTCTGCGTCTGCCTGTCTGTCACCTCGGTGTGCCCACCTCTCGGTCTGTCTCCCCAGGGGAGCAAGGGCCCCTGGACCCTGAGGGCGGAACCTCTGGGGAGGCTCTCTGGGCCTCTCTGTTCTAGTGGCCGAGGCAGCCTGCCCTGCGCCCCTGCCCCGTGCCCACCCAGCAGAAACCCGCCCGCAAGACGGTACAAATCCCTGGTGATGGGGGTCGCTGGGCAGCCGCCCCAGGACAGACCCGGCTGGGACAAAACCCCAACTGGGCCTGGGGGAGCGGTGGGGGGTGTCCTGGTCTTCTCAGCAGGTCCTGGGCTGGGGGCCGCACCCTCCTCCTCTCCAGAGCAGCAGGGGGAGGGGGAGAGGATTTTGTGTTCCCCCTGAAAACACACGTTTCTGCCCCTGAAGAGGGCTGGGTGGGCGGCTGCGCTGCAGGGCGCAGGGTGGGGTTCGGGGCACTCGCTGCTGTTGATTAGAAAGGCCCCAGTGTGCTGCCTGCTGCCACCCTGCAGCGCCCAGGCAGCACTGAGCCCCTCTTCCCCTTAAGTGTGAGGGGAAAAAGCAGCTCCTGGAAATAAAATCTTCCTTTTCCTTTGGTCTGCTTGGAGGCCCGTTCATGCGCATCTTCTCTCCTGCCCAGCCCCCTGGACAGGCTGCCCACCCTCTGGGTACTCGGGAGGCGCCGTTTCTTTCTCTGAGCTGCACCCTCAGGGTCGCTCTCGGCCCTCCTGGGGACCCCTCTCTCAGAAGCAAGCCCCCATCACCCCCACACCGGCCAGGCACACTCAGGGCGCAGCTGTCGGGCAGGGATAAAAACTCATCGGCCGCCTCTGCCTCTGCGGGAAGAAGGCGACGGAGGGGCCAGCCCGGGCGGGCACAGACACCCGAAGGAGCCTTCCCTGCTGCTCGCGGCAGCCCGCCCTGCTGATGCCAGAAAACTCCCAGAGATCGCGCAGGGAAGAGGGCTGTAAATTCCTGGGCTGCGATGTTGTCAAATATTTCATTGAAGAACGTCATGGAAAATGTGCGCTTTCGGGTAAAAGGGCCAAGTGGACGCGCGGCCGCAGCCACAGGCACGGCCTTTTTTTCCCTTGACCCAAATCTGAACCCCTCTCTAATGCACAGCTGACAGGGGAGATGGACTGCCAGCCCGGGGTGCGGGGAGCCTCGCACCTGCTTCTCCAGCGTGGCCTGGTGGTCCCCACAGGTGGGGCTTCCCAGCCCCGTGCCGAGGGGCTGTGCTGGGGCTGGGCGAGGCCCCCGGTGCTGCCTGTGTCCCCCTCACGGGGGGAGGGGGCACCCCGAGAAGTCTCTGGCCTTGCTCCTGACTAGGGCTGCCTTGGGCTAGGGTGTGGCTGAGCGGGAAGGGGCACAAGTAAGACAGCACCCCAAAATGTGGTGGGATGGCTCTGGTCAAGAGCTTCCCCATGGGCCCAGCATGCCCAAGCATTGGGGCTCCAGGATTTGGGGCCACCTCATGTCTGCATCTCCTTCCTCTGTGCTGGCTGCACATAGGGGTTACACAGCCTCGGGAAGACCCACACAGAATGCACATGGGCCCCAACTTCCTGCCAGCCCCACACAGAGTGTGTCACCCCAAAATAAGGTGGAGAGTCACCTCTACTTCCTGGACCTGAGCTCCTGAGCGAGCAGTGACCAGGTCAGGTCCCCTGAGCTCCCGGCAGCCTCCGTGGCACACGGCCCTGGCCTGCTGCACAGACCCCGCAGAGAGCGTGGACGAAAGCGAGCCTCTCCTGGCAACAGGCTGTGAAGTCCTGTGTGCCCCGGGGGTGGTTTGCGTTTCCAAGGTTTGGGGTACAGACCCGATACCTCGAGCACCCCGCAACAGTTTGTGGTTCCACATCATGTGCTCTGCAGCCCAGAACAGTCCGTATCTGGCTCCCTCATGCCACCCCCAGCCTGTGGGGTGCACACAGCCAGCTATGCCCTCGACAGAGACCGGCTCGCCTCTGGAATCAGCCACCGCAAGCAGAGCAGCCCTGTACCGGCCCGCCTATCCCGTCTGTCTGGCGACCAAAGCTCGTGCTATGGGCACCCCAGATATTCTGTGCACGCAGCCCGCAGCAGCACATCCCCTGGCCCTGCGAGCCCCTGGCAGGCCAGCGCGCCCCCTTCCCCGCGGGCCCCCCCCCCTCCCCGCCTTCCCGCGCCTACGCTGCAGTGCCCAAGTGCGTGGACACCGAGGGTCTTCACAGAAAGATCCCCCACCCCGGGGGGTGTGCCTGCTCTCCTCCTGACCCTGGTGTTTCTCCCCGCTGCCCCCGGGGCCACATATTTTCACCCACAAATTTCCTCCCCACACCCCGCCCCTGCAACCTCCCAATCGAGGCAGCCAGGCTAGGGCTTCCCTCGCGCCCACACCCAGCCGGGGTCTGGGCCGGCCCCCACCTTCTATGCCTTTGGATGTCGCCTCCAAGGGGCTGGAGGGAGTGGGGCTAGGGAGGCCGCAGGCCTGGCGCTAACGCGGAGCAGGAACGGCGGCGGGGGCAGGCGGCTGCCCTCGCGGTGGGTGGTCGCCGGCCGCCCCCGCCCCCGCCCCGCCCCCGCCGCCGGCCGGGGCACAATCCGAGCAGGATCTGGTTCCCTGCTCCGGTTACGGCGCGCTCTCGGCCAGGGCGGCTTCACTTAAGCAATTAGCCAGTAAAAATACCTTGGGATTGCGGAGTGGGAGACATCGCAGGCGTGTGTTTTTACACCCCCTCCCTCCATTTTGAGGTTCCCCTGTAGGCACCGCTTGGCAGATTTGATTCGGGATGCGGGGAGTCTTCACGGACCTTTCAGGGGCGGGCAAAGCGCTGCCCACATCCGGGCCTGCGTCCCTCCCAGGTCCCCGCGGCGGGCCTGGGGCTTTGTCTCTGTTCTGAGGGTCTCAGCCTTTCTCTGCCTCTGGTCCGGGCTCCCCGCGGCTGTAAGAGGCGCCACTACCCATCCCACTGTCAGATGAAGAGACCAGTGCCCAGTGCGGCTTTGGTTACCGTGCCACGTACCTGCCTGTTGCTGAGAGCTACCGAAATGTCCTGGAGACACGCCACTCACGTAATTGTGCTGTGACCATTTGCAACATATAAATGTGTCAGATCAACACATTGTACACCTTGAATTTATAGTGTGGTATGTTTTATCTCAGCAAAGCTGGGGGGGGTGTGGATCAAGGCAACCAACACTTCCCTGCCAAGAAGCTAAATCACAAACGGGGCTGCACCCCACAAGGTGGAGGCTGGACCAACCCCCACCAGGGCTGAGGGTCTGCAGGTGGGGGGGCTCTGCCGGAAACCTTGCAGACCTGGGGGAGTCTTAACCCCGTCCTACAGTCAGGCCCTGTGGTATGACCTAGAAGGTGGGGTAACTCCACTGAGCCCCACCTGTAACGGGAGGGATCATACTGGCCTGTAGGGGCTTCTGTGGAGAAGCGAGAGGCCTGGCTTCAGGAGTGGGAAGTCGGGTCGTGAGTGGACTCCCGGGGTTTGGTGAGACCTGGAAAATCTTCCTAAAGGTGCTTGAGTTATGCCTCTTCTGGGGTGGCTGGGGGAGGGGAGGGTGTCGCTGTCAACAGTTTATCAAAGGGATTCGCAGCCCAGAGAAAGGGTAACAGCACACTGGTGAGTATTTATTTACACAGCGCCCATCAGTACCTGGTGCGTGGCCAGCGATTGATCTGCCCGGCATCGGCCAGCAAGCTGCGTCCCTGGCGATCGTTCATCTGTCAGCACGCGGGGATTCTCTGTGCCCTTGAGCCTGGGAAACCGGGCTGGGGTGACAGCATTTCCAAGCCCTGCTTCCCCACCCCCATCCATGCAGAGACATCTGGGGTGGCAGAGGGGGCTCTGGGCAGCCTGACTGACTCAGGGCAGGTCCTCGGTCCCAAATGCGCCCCCTCGGGTGGGGAAGCTCAGGGGCCTCTTAAGAGCCAGGAGTTTGGTCTCTGGACACGTAGAAAGGCCCCACTTGCTCTGGTTGAACCTGCAGAATTGGGGGTCCTGCCAAATTACAGAGCGGGATACTCCTCTTCTTCCTCTGGATCTTTCACCCCCACCTTTACCTATGACCTAGGTGGAGATCAGGGACCTCTCCTGGTGTCTTCCTGAGGGGCCATGGAGGCCCCTGGCTCCGGGCACCAGAACTGCTGTTTTTACCCTGCAAAATCTGTTTGCTGTCTGCTAGAGGGATAACTGGAAGCCAGGTGGAGCCCTCCAAGTTTGCCCTTCCTCCTCAGGAAGGCTGAAGTCTTCCACCCCAAAACCTACAGGAGGTGAAGTGTGGCTGGGCGGAACACTGGCCGGAGCTAGCCCAAAGGGGACCGTGCAGCCCCTCCACTGGGGAGGCCTATTGCAGACAGCACCCCAGTCAATGCTCTGTAGAGCTCCCTAGTTTGGAGGCAGCCCCCCGCAGTGAGGGAGGATCCAGTAAAAGGGAGGTGTTGCTCTTACAGCCCGGTAGCCTCAAAGGTACACCGCACCCTCGCAGGGGTGAGCCTCCCCCTCGCCTCTGTGCTAAAAGCCAGATGTGCTCCCAGCAGCTGGCGGTAGCGACCCCTTCGCAGGACCTTCCTCCCGGCGCGCACACCGCCTCCCGCCGCTGCCGCCACCGGGGCTTGCTCACTCGCGGCTGCCGTTTGGCAAAACAATAACGATAAATAATAAACTACAAAATGACGAGAAGAGCGAATGTGATACGCACGTGTATGCGCGCGCGCGTGGCTTGAACGCGCAGTGCGGGGCGCGGCAGGCATTGTTGCGAGGATGGGGGCGCCTGACCTGTGTGAGGGACACTGACTGGAGACACTTCCTCGAGCCCGTGCGCGGCGCCTGCGGGTCTGCGGCGGCCGGGTGGGCCGTGGGGTGTCGGCCAGTGCGCGTCTTCCCGCTTGAATACTCACCCACGCGCGCCGCCGTCACGACCGACTCTTGCCCTCTCCCCAGGCCAGTCGGGCCCTCAGCGGGCGTAGTCCGGGCGGGGAGAGCTGAGCGGAACGCAGCCGGGAGAAGCCTCCCGCCCCGCTAGCGCGGCCCCGCCGGAGAAGGCGACAACCGTTGCGCAGACTACAGGGGTAGCCCCCAGCTCCTCGCACGGACTTGCCAGGCGCCCCGACGGCGACAAGGCGTCTACCAGGGAGGCTGAAGGCGTCCGAGCGCGGAGGGGGGCCACCGGGGGGCGAGGAGGCCCGAGGAACCGAGGAGGTCCGCGGCTTTGGAAAGCCGCAGGACGCGCCCTGAGCCCGGCGTCAGCCTCTCGCGCCGGCTCCCGCCAGGTCACCCCGCCCTGGCTCCTCGCGAGGACCCTCGAAAGCAGCCCTCGCACCAGCTTCTCCCGACCCAGGACCCTGGCGAATAGGCCGGGCCGGGCGACCGACAGTCTGCGCCCGAACTGCACTCACCTGGGTCCTTGCACGCCGCGAAGCGCCGGGTTCCCGCGCCCTCCTGCGTGGGGCTCCTCGGCCGCCTCACCCGGCAAGGGCCCGCAACCCAGTGCCGCCGGGCTGGTGCGGGCAGGCGTACGTGGGTGCGAGCCCCCGCGGGAGGCCAGGCGGAGAGCTGCCCCGGCCGCGCTCCCCACCCGCGGACTGCTCTCCGGAACCTGGGCTGGCGCGCAGTGTCAGAGGCCCCGCCGTGGCGGCAGGCCGAGCCCACAGGGGCATTAGGCCAACTCCCCCCGGCGCGCGGAGTTCTCTATTATTATTATTAAAGAATCCCCCAGAACGTGTTTACGTTGAGCGCATAAACTTCCTGCCAGGGCCTTTTACCATCTCCGAGAATCGGAACCTGCTCTTGGAAAGCGGAGACACGGGGGCTGCGGGGCTGGGGAGGCGGTTTGGTGCCTGTGTGTGTGCCCCTGTGGAGGCTCAGCTGAGCTCCGGGCGCGTTCGGACGTGAGAGTGGTTGGTGGACACGTGGGTGCGAGCTTCGGCGCCCGTGGGACGGCCGTGCGTGGGCGAGCGCGCTCGTGGGTGCTCCGAGAGCCGTGGGTGCACGACGGAGACTGCGTGATTTACCGGGGCTGCGTGAGCCCTCCGCAGCCTGTGTGCGCGCGTGGCGCACAAGTTGGCGCGGCGGGCGAGAGTGCGGGAGCCCGAAAGCGGGGCGCCGGTCGCGCGGAGTCGGGCGCCGCAGGGCAGCGGTTCCCGCTCCCTCCCGCCGGGTCCGGCGGCCCCCGGACAAAGCGGCAGCGACCGCTGGGCGCTTTCGTTTTCCGCCCTCTCCAGACTCCGGCGCTGCCCGCCCGCTCGCGCGCGGCTGGGCGAGTCGGAAAAGTCCCGGGCGCGGCTCAGTCCGCGGGGCGGGGAGTGGGGGGCGGGCCTTCGCGGGAGCCGCCGCCCGCCGGCCCGGACCCCTCCGGCCGTGCCGCCATGGCCACGACCTGGCGGCCGCCGCTACAGTGGCGACTTGTCCGCGGGCCGAACGCGTCGGGGAAGGCCCGGGAACGGGGGTGCGCTGCCCGCCGGGCCGCCTGGGCGGGGAAGGCGGGGGCCTGCGCGCCGCGGGGCCGGAACGCGGGCCGAGCGCGCCGCAGCACTTGCTCGCCAGGTTGGTGGAGGCGGGGCGGGCGCCGGGCGGCGCGGGCGGGGGCCCTTTAAGCGCCCACCAGCGCGGGGGCCGGAGGGGGCCGGAGGGGAGGGGACTCCCGGAGGGTCCCGCGCCGGCCGGGAAGACGCGCGGTGAGGGCGGCCTCGGCGAGTCTTGGGGCCGCGCCGCGGGGGCGGGGGACGCGGGGCGCAGGTCCCGGCGGCGGTGCCGCCCCCAACCCGGCTGCGGGGGCGTCCTCGCGGCCTCCGTCCGGGCTGCAGAGAGGCTGCCCTCAGCCTCCGATTGCTCGTCCCCTTCCCTTGTGGGAGGGCGAGAGAGAAAGAGGGAGGAGAGAGCGGGGGAGGGCGCCGGCGCGCGAGGGGCTCTGCGCCAACCGCCGCGATCCTGCAGCTCCTCGGGGAGCCGGCGGGCGGGGGAGGCGCCGAGGCCCTCGGGAGCAGTGGCCGCGGATGACGGCAGAGGTGCAGCCGGGCCGCGCGCGCAGCCCCCTCCCCCTCGCCCTCCTCCCCCTCCTCCTCTTCCTCCTCCTCCTCCTCCTCCCGGCCGGCCGGCGGCGCAGAGCAGCGGCGGCAGCGGCGGCGGCGGCAGCAGCCACCCGATGTCTTCGGCGCCCGAGAAGCAGCAGCCACCGCACGGCGGCGGCGGCGGCGGCGGGGGCGGCGCGGCCATGGACCCCGCGGCGTCCGGGCCGTCCAAGGCCAAGAAGACGAACGCGGGCATCCGGCGCCCGGAGAAGCCGCCCTACTCGTACATCGCGCTCATCGTCATGGCCATCCAGAGCTCGCCCAGCAAGCGCCTGACGCTCAGCGAGATCTACCAGTTCCTGCAGAGCCGCTTCCCCTTCTTCCGCGGCGCCTACCAGGGCTGGAAGAACTCGGTGCGCCACAACCTCTCGCTCAACGAGTGCTTCATCAAGCTGCCCAAGGGGCTCGGCCGGCCCGGGAAGGGCCACTACTGGACCATCGACCCGGCCAGCGAGTTCATGTTCGAGGAGGGCTCCTTTCGGCGGCGGCCGCGCGGCTTCCGAAGGAAGTGCCAGGCGCTCAAGCCCATGTACAGCATGATGAACGGGCTGGGCTTCAACCACCTCCCCGACACCTACGGTTTTCAGGGCTCCGCCGGCGGCCTCTCGTGCCCGCCCAACAGCCTGGCGCTGGAGGGCGGCCTGGGCATGATGAACGGCCACTTGCCCGGCAACGTGGACGGCATGGCTCTGCCCAGCCACTCGGTGCCCCACCTGCCCGCCAACGGCGGCCACTCGTACATGGGCAGCTGCGGCGGCGCGGCGGCCGGCGAGTACCCGCACCACGACGGCTCGGTGCCAGCCTCCCCGCTGCTGCCCGCCGCCGCCGGAGTCATGGAGCCGCACGCCGTGTACTCGGGCTCCGCCGCGGCCTGGCCGCCCTCGGCCTCCGCCGCCCTCAACAGCGGGGCCTCCTACATCAAGCAGCAGCCTCTGTCCCCCTGCAACCCCGCGGCCAACCCCCTGTCCGGCAGCCTCTCCACGCACTCCCTGGACCAGCCTTACCTGCACCAGAACAGCCACAACGCCCCCTCCGAGCTGCAAGGTGAGTGGGGCAGGGGCCTCCCTGCGGGGGAGGCGGATGGTGCCCAGTGCCTTCTGGGACCCCGTCCCAGGCCCCTTCTGTGTGGCGCTGCCCGCAGGCTTCTGGGGTGTCTCTCTGGCCCTTCTTCTCCCGCTCTGAGGAGTGAGCGCAGCCTGGGGACCCCAGTTTAGGCCCAGAGGCCATTGTTTCTCTTCTTTGATTTCAGTTCCTGGCCAGGTAGTCTTGTCCTCATCAAGAAAAGACTCAGGCCCCGATATTCTAAGTCCCTCTTGGCCCCTTACCGCCCCTCACACCTCAGCAAGCTCCCAGGACGGAGCCCGGCCCGGCCAGCTGGGGCCGCTCCCCGGGGTGGCCCGTAGGCTGTCTGGAGGACGGTCTGCTCCCTGCCCGGCAGAACGGAAGCACTAGGCCCAAGGCTGTCGGGCGGGCGGCCCCTCTTAGGCTCAGCGCCCAGCCTTTCAGGGCCAGCCTGAGCCCAAGGGGGGCATTTCTTGGTGATCGAGGTGCTGTGTCCAGGCCCAGAGCAAGGCACAGAGTTGCAGGCCCCAGAAGCCCTTTGTCCCTCCATCCTGTCCTGGGGTTCAGGTCCTAAGATGCCCGCTCGCCCAGCCCTCTGAGGGAAGGAGCGGCGCCCCCTCCCCTTTCCCAAGTGCCGCATGTCACCCTGAGTGGGCCTAGTTCTGGAAGGAGCTTGGAGGATTCACGCAGGGCCGCAGGGGTCAGCTGTCAGCAGCCTGCGGGGGACAGGAGCCCGGCCTGGTGGCCTGATGACTCCACGGGGGTCGCCCTGCTCAGGGGGCTTCAGACTCCCAGACTCTAGCTGCAGAGGGCCCCCTGAGCACTTCCCTCCGCCCCGTCCTGCCTCCTCCCCGCTCCCGGGTTAGGTTGTCGCTGCACCCGGGCTGGGCTGTCTTGGGGCTGGGCGGAGGCTGTCCCAGTACCGGCTCAGGCCTGGGGCTGCCCAGGTGGCAGAGGGCACTGCGGCCCTCCCTGACCTGTCTTGGTACTTCTCACTCTGTCCCCCTTCGGGCTCCGGAACCCCCCCCCCCGCACCCCCGCACCCCCAGCCAGCGTCCCAGGCGGGAGAGGCCCCAGCCTCCCGGAGGAGGCCCGACAGGCCGGAACCAGGAGCGGGATCTCGCTCCGCGGTGCACACGGCGTCCTGGGCCTGGGAGCCAGGCGAGGGCTGTGACCTCGGGGAGTCTGGCGCGGGGCGCACAGGGCGGCGGCAGCGGCAGCGGCAGCGGCAGCGGCAGCGGCAGCGGCAGCCGCCCTGCGCCTGAGCCGGGCTGGCCAGTCCCGAGCCCAGAGCAGCGCCGCTCTCCGCCGCGCCCTCCGCGCAGCTCCCTCCGCGGCTCACCCCTGTGGCCTCGCTTGCAGGCATCCCGCGGTATCACTCGCAGTCTCCCAGCATGTGCGACCGAAAGGAGTTCGTCTTCTCCTTCAACACCATGGCCGCCTCCTCCATGCACTCGGCCGGTGGCGGCTCCTACTACCACCAGCAGGTCAGCTACCAAGACATCAAGCCGTGCGTGATGTGAGGCCGGCCCTCGCGCCGCAGCCCCGCCAGGAACTGCTTTATTCTCGAGGTATAGCCGTCAGCAGAAGACCAGGGTTCCACCCACCCCAACCGGATTATTCGAAAAGGAATCCCCGAGGCAAAGACCCGGCACCGCGGGGGCCCTGCCTGCCGCCCCCCCCTCAGAAAGTATCCAAAAAAGGAGGCGGGAGGCCTGCTGCTGGTGAGCTCTGTCTGCACCCCGGGTGGCCGAGAAGGTGCTGTGTTTGGGGAGACCCTTCCATGTCCGAACAAGAATTCTGCTGCGGTCCCCCCTCCCCTCCCGCGGCTAAAGCGGGGGAGGATTTTAGAGGAAAGGCGAACCCGCGAGACCGTCATTATCAAATACTTTTACTTTGCGGTTGAGTATTTATCTTATTTTTAATTTTTCTTGGCGAGATTGTCCTGGACCACGAACGCCCCCCTGTAGCGCCCGGCCACCCTCGGCAGGCAGGGGAGGGTCCTGCGTGGTGCCCCCGCGCACCTGAGCAGTGTCCTCAGGTGCCGCCTCGGCGCCCCCACCCCCGTCTTTCTGGTTTTGTGCCCAGCCGTTCTTGGACCTCTCCGTGGTGTTTTCTCTCAGCCCAGGGCGGCGCTCCTGTCTCTACTGTAAACTGGCCAGCAAGGAGGCAGACAGCCGTGCGGGGACGGGCGGCCTGAGCGCGGCCTCAGGTGGGCCAAGCCGGGAAGGTTAAGGCACTTTGTAAAACTCTAGCGAGGCTCGTCCTGTTATTTATTCTTCGTTCTCCCCCTGGTAACGGAGACACCGCGGCGGCCCCCCTCCCCCGTTTATCCGTGCTAATGGTGTGACTTGGTTGGCAATATTTGCCGAGGAGAATTTTTCTCAGCTCCCCATTGTAAATTTGAACAAAGTCCGACCTGTGTAAAAACAAATTTCCATATGTTTTATATGAATCTCTATATAAAATGAAGGCCCGCCCCCACGCGGGGGGTGCAGCGTTTGTGACACGTATTTTAAATTTCCTTCTGCACTGTATAAAATGACAATTTGAGGATGTTTTGCCTTTTGTGTAATTTTTCCTAAAAAAACAACAAAAATAAAAATGTATAACATTTGTACCTGGCCTTCAACCCTATGTTAGCTGGAAATGCCCTCCCTCCAGCGTGTAAGGGGGCGAGATGGGGCGAGATGGCGAATCTCCTCCCAGCACAGACAGAAAGCATCTCGGGATTTCTGCGGCCTGTTGTGTTTAAGACCGGGGGTTCTGAGGGCTTTGGCCTTTTTTTTTTCCTTTCCCCCCACCAGTCCCCTTGCTCTCCGGGGAAGAGGGTCACCGTTTTCCTCCTTGGCTTCCAGTGTTTAAGCTTGCTCTGCCCCTCTCAGCATCTCTTCCTTTATAGAGAAATAGTCAAGCACCTAGAGAAAAACTCGAGTCCTCCTTCCCCAGGGGAAACCAGCCACGTACAATTTCCTACGTCAGCTTTAGTTTTACAATTTTCGCCACACCAAGACCACCGAGTGGTTCTCTGCGTTTCCCGAGCTGAGGGGCCGTGCGTCGTGAAGAGCGGTGAAAAGCGGTGCGGGTTTGCTCTGCGGTTTCTGTCTCTTGGGCGTCCCGCTGTGGTTTTCCCCAAAGGAAAATGTAATGAGTGAGGGGAAAGGGCGGGTGGGAGCTCGGCCAGGCGCTGCCCCCCGCCCCCGAGGGATGCCCCAGTCCCTGGGGAAAGACTTCGTTTAAAGCTTTAAAGCCGAGTCCCACCGCTCCGCCCAGCTCCCCGCTATGCGGAAAACAAACAAACAGTCTCGAGGTGGCCCTGCTTGGAGACCCACCGCAGTCCGCCTCGTGGGGTCGCGAGCCGCTGAACCTGGCTCTTCTCAAATCTGACATTTTGGACGTGAGGGTAATTTCTCCGGTGCTCTGTTACATCAAAATTATCAATAAACTCGCCTGGGCAATTAATGTCCCAAACTAACAGCTGTCTATAGAACGAGATAAGGGGGACAGGAAAAGGCCAGGCACTGCCCCTGGGGTCTTGGCTTGGGCTGGGGTCTGGGGGTCCCGCAGCTGCCCACAGGCCCGTGCTCAGGGGCAGGTCTGCACGGAGAGGGCTGGGGCCTCCCCAGGCGGCGAGGAGGCCCCTGCCCTGGAGCCTGGGCCACAGCAAGCCGGCCGGAGACGCACTCGCCAGCGGCCGCCTCCTCCCGCCCTCGCCCTCGGAGACTGCGCCCCAATTAGGTCGAGGCTCCGGGAAGTGAGGCTGATTAGGAGAAACCCAATGCCGGCCCAGCCGGCGGCGGCTCCCAGTCTCCTCTTCAGCTGCCGCAACTCCCGCCGCTCCCTCAGCCCTGGCGCCCACAGCCCGCTGCGCCCTGCTGGTGCGAGGCCTTGGCGCCAGGGGCCAGAGCGGGGCGGCTGCGAACCCCGGCTTCCTGCTCATCTCCCGCGGCGCCTGATTTCTGCGGGCTCTCGGGCGCCAGGCCCTGGTCACCTCCCGGGAAAGCTGGAGCCTGTGCGGGAACCGGAACCGCCAGGGAGCCGGCCCCAGCGGCTGGGACCAGAGAGAGGCCCGCTCTTCCCAGAGCGGTGCCAGCCGGCTTGGGGGGCAGAGCCTGGCTCTGCCTGAGCCTTCCGCCCCTGCCGCCGCGCGGAGACCCGGCTCCCTGGCCGTCCTTTTCTCCAGGCCGCCGGCCCAGGCTGGCCGGGGCCACAGGGCCAGTCTCCCGCCCTGAGCGTCCAAGCTGTGCGGCACGCGCGAGTCCGGAGCTGGAGCTGGCGCGGGGCTGGGAGCTCTGGGAGCATCTTGCTAGCCCAGCGGCCTCCTCCAGAGGCTTCACCCGCTGGGCGGGGGCACCTGACTGCGGGCGCTGGGGTCCTCGAGGTGTGCAGCCCCCTTGGTAAAGGCCCAGGGCTGGGAGAGGCGCCGCCACACACCCTCTCGCACCCTCGGCGATTCTGTCCCTGGGTTAGCCGTCCCACAGAGAGTTCTCCGCCCTGGGCCTGGGCCCGGGCCTGGGGCCTGGGCCCACCGAGCCTCAGGGGCGGGGTCCTTGCAGCCCCCAGCACCGCCACCCCCCAGCAGAAGCAGCCCCCCTGCCCGGGCTCTCCAGCTCCAGGGCGGCAGGCCTGAGGGAACTCGCTGCCCACTGTCCTCCCAGAGCCATCTGGCCTTGCCAGGAGCCTGCCCCCGGCTGCTCTCCGGCCACTGTCTTTTCTGGGGCTGCGGGACGGGCGGGGGTGCACAGACAAGCCCCCCACCCGCCATCCAGCTTCTGGTCTTTAACACTTTGTGTGCCGGTGCCCTTTCAATTTCCCAGCCCTTGGGGCCGGCCATTTTCTGCGCCACCGCATGACTGGTAGAAGCATTCAATAAAACACACACAACTCCTGAACGACTGGATATTAAAAAACTGTAATCTCTCTCATAAAACACCTTACACTTTCACCAAAACAACGTATAAAGCTTCTAGATCGAGTACGATCAAAGAAATAGCTCCTAATAGTTCCAAATAAATCCCCCGTGGCGTGAAAAGCCGGAGACGAGACGAACACGTATGAATACGTGAGCGGCCACCCGATACTGGTGACAAAAAACACGCACTCTTACGTGAGTGGACCACAGAGTGTTAACCACACGTCGTGGGCGCCCTGGGGGTCCGTGGCCAGGGGACATGCCAGGCAGGAGCACGAGGTCGCCTAGCCCCGGACACCACGGCAAGTGGCCACAGGGCCCATGGGCATCCCTCCGCCTCCCCCGGCCCTGGAGCGTTGCTGCCTCCTCCACGGGGGCCCTAAGAGGCGAAGGAGCTGAATTCACGAGGCCCGGCGTGGGGGGCGCCGAGCCCCAGCTCCCGGTGCAGCCCCGACTCCTCCCTTGCCCGGGGACGCTGGACTCGCCATGGGGTCAGCACCGGGCCCCGGCCCCCGCCCGCCTGACCTCCAGGCTAGAGGGGTCTCTAGTCCAAGTTTCACCTTTTTTCTAATTTAATTTGATTTCTGCGTAGAAGAGCTTGGGGGTAGGCCTCGGTGGGCCCGCCTGCTCTGCTCCCCTGTCCCTGTGAGCCTCTCGTCCCCCTGCCCCAGCTTCACTTTTGAGGGGCCTCAGCGCCTCCCGCCCGCATCCACAGCACTGGGGCCTGCTCAAACTGCAGGTTGGGGTCGCAGCACAGGACCCCTGGGTCAGAATCTCGGGCGGGGCCCAGGAACCCTCCGGCCGCCCAGATTTCCCGGCCTGCGCTTCCTCCTCCGCAGCCGGGCTCCTGAGAAACCGCGGCTGCTCTCAGGCCTCTGCTGCCCCCTCCTGCCCGCCGCCACCAGACGCGGGCGCCCTGGGCCCAGCCCAGCCAGGGATTGGGGGCACCGCCTGCTGGGCCTGGGGACCCTCATGCCGCCGTACACCCCCAGCTGCCCTCCGCGGCCAGCCTGTCACCGCCGACTTCCTAGGGCAGAGACCAGGTCCCAGAGGTCAGGGACGCGCCCCAGATGCTTCGTGGGACGCAGCGTGTGCACCGCCCCGGCCTTCCTGGCCCTTGCCCAGGCCCTGACGTGACGCTGCCCGGCTCCCGATGCGGCGTCCCCCAGACGCCCGCCAAGTGAAAAAACGGGGCGTTGCAGGGGGTCCGCGGGCTTCCGGCCTGCGCCCCGAGGTAGAGGGCGGGCCGGACCTCAGCACGCCCCTCCTGCGGGTGCGGAGGGGAGACTGACACTCGCCCCGCTCTGGGACCGCGCGCTGCGGCCTCACGGGGCCCCCATCAGAGCTCCCCTGGCTTCCTTGCCCCCTCCCCTCAGCCCAGTGGAGAAAAACCCAAACAGAAGTTGAAGCTCAAGGCGAGAGAGGGCGGCTGGGGTGAGACGCTCGCTGCGCCACCCCGCTCTGCTTCCTGAACCTTCTTCAGAGTTCCGGTCTGTTTCAGGAGAGACGCCCGCCTGCCCCTGTGGGCTCTCCGAGGGGACCCCGCCACCCGGGAGCATGAGACAGAGCTGGTCTCATCAGGCGACCCCAAGTTGCGCTGCCACGCGGCGGGTGCAGACCTGGAGGTGTGGGTGCTGGGAGAGGGCCCGCACTGGGGCGGCCTCTCGAGACAGCATCACCCATCGGGGAGCCTGGGCAGAGGCCGCCCGGCCCTTCCAGCCTCCCGGGCCTGTGCAGAGGGCGGGCGCGGCCAGGGGCAGGCTGGACCGGCTTGTTTTCTGCAAGGCCCGCGCGAGCAGGGTGGAGCGGGCGTCGGGGAGAAGGCCTCTCTCCAGCATCTTGTTGAAACTCCTGACTGGGCTCCAGCCGGTCCTCTGCCCTCCCCTGGGCTGGACAGAAGCCTCTCTGTGCTTGGGAGTCCCCCCAGCCGCACATCACCGGGTGTCCTGGCCCCTCCGCCATGCCCGGCCCAGGCCCCCCTTGCGTGAGCAGGAAGGCTGAGCCACCTCGGCCCAAAGGGTCAGAGCCTGAGGAGGAGCCCGGGAAGTGGGCAGGGGGCGTGAGGGCAGCGAGTGCGGGTCTGCGTGCCCGGGACGGGACGCGGGGCCTCCTGGGAGAGCGCCAGGGCCCACCCTTGGGGGTGGGGCGGCAGCTGAGTCCACCCACTGCCCCCCACCGCCCCCCCACCTCACGGCCCACCCCGCTGTTCTTCGTGGGGCGACAGCGCCACCTGCTGTCCACTCTGCGGCCTGTGCGGCGGCCACTGTTGCGGTTGACTTTGTGCTTTCAGGACCCCCGTGAAGGGGTCGCTGGCTTTTGGGGGAAGAGGGTCAAGCCCATTTAGTCTTCGAGCTACACAAATGACAGCGCTTATTTGAGGAAAACAAGCTTGAGAGAGTGAAAAGAAAGCGAGCGTGGCGTCAGGCCCGGGCATCTCCCTGCAGCGAGGGCGGCCGCCCCGTCACCGCAGGCCCAGCGTGCGGGCCCTGTCGGCGGGGGCTCCCGGGTGGGCGGCAGGGCCACGGCCTAGGGCTCCTGGCCGCCGGGCCATCCGCGGTCAGCGTTTCTGCAGAGGGCAGCCGTCCTGGGCCGAAAGTCGGGGAGTCCCACCTCCCCTGCGGGGGGCACCCCTCCGCGGGTCCCAGCGCTGACCCCTGGGCCTGGAGCAGTGGGTCGGCTCCCCGCGCAGCCCAGCCGGCGCGCGCTTCCCAGCCACCCCGAGCGCGGTGCCGAGTGCCGGTCCCGGTCAGCGCCCACTCTAACCTTCGTGATTTAGGGCGTCAGAAATAAAGGGGCCGTTCACGGCGGGGTGGGGGGGGCCGCAGGTGGGCAGGCTCCGGCCGCGATGTTGGGGGCTCCGCTGGCCTCAGAGACCTCCCACGCGGCCTCTGCTGAAAACGGAGGGTGTGAGGCGGACTGCAGGACGCAGGGGCACGGTGCGGGCGGGGCGCGGGGCTCTGCACCCCTCCCCTGCGTGGGGAGCAGGCTCTGGGGGCTCAGTGGCCGCATCCGCAATTGCCGCAAAGTATGGGGCCACTTCAGGCCGCAGGGAGGCTGGCCCAGCGCCACCCCACGGGGCTCCCCCCGGGGGCAGCGGCTGAGCACCATGCAGGTCAGGACTGGCCTGGGGAGCCGCTGCCCCTGCGCCCCGTGCTGAGCAGGCCCGAGCCCCTCGTCTGCGCGCCGGCCTGCGGGGGGCCTGCGCTGAGCCCTGCGCCTTGTCCAGGACCCGCCCCTTCGCTGGCCACCAGACGGGGGCGCTGCGGCGGAGGCCCCACGCAGCCTGTGACCCTCCGCGAGTCCGTCCGCGCCAGCTCCGCCCGGGTGATGCGCGAGCTGACCCCTCCCGGCCCCCCGCGCGCCAGGCCTGCGAGAGGGCGGGGCCCGTGCGTGGGGACGGGGCTGCGGCGGGCTGCGCCCTCGGGCGCCTCCCGCTGCGCACGCGCCTCGGTGCCTGCAGCTGTCCTGCGACGGAGGAGGCCGCGCGCTGGCCGGGGCAGCCTCGCTCCTGCTTTCGGGCTGGGTGGGGGCACCGGGCTGGGTTTGGAGCTGGGGGATCCACTTCCGGGGCGTCCACAGGCGGCCTGGGCGCCCCACAGCCTGGTGGCCAGGCCCAAGAAGGTGAGTGGAAGTCACCGCCGGCTCGGCCAGCTGCCCAGTCACCGCCCCTGCGGGAGGCGGCCCGGCCGCTGCAGAGGGCACTCTAGGCGGTCCGACCCTTCTCCAGGGAGGGCGTGTCCAGTGACGGGGCAATAGCAGACAGCACCAGGCGGCGCCCCAGCTCCGTTTCGGTGGGCTGTCAGCAGTGCCGGAGCCAGGGAGGCCCCCACTGCTGCAGAAGGCGCGGGGACAGTGCCCCGAAAGCTGCTGCCAGGCCCCGCTTGCGCGCTGCCGACACATGTCCCGGTGGGTGCGCCTGAGAGGGGCTTGCTTGAGGAGGGGCTGCCCCCCAGCGCTCGAGGCAGCAGTCCCGAAGCTCGGGGTCTCGTCGCACCTGGAGCGGTGGGTGCCCCGACTAGAACTCTGGAGTCCCGGGCCTCACGGCCAGCCGGGTGCTAGGGCGGCCGCGGTGGGAGGCGCCCAGGAATCGGGAGCGGCTGGGGAGGGAGCTCTGCCCGGCCCCTGGCCGCCCTGTCCTGGGGGAGGCCCACGTCCTTTGCGGGTCGGGGGCGGGGCCGCCTGGCCCCCTGCCTCCCCCAGCACCAGCCGTCAGCCTCGCCTGCCGGGTCGGGCGGCACCAGCCTTCCCAGCCCTGGCTTCTCTCGGGCATCTCCCGAAAGCGCTGGCTCCGTCTCCGGCATGGCGGCCACGAGCGGTCGCGGGTCACCGGGCTCGAGGAGGCTGGAGCCTCGGGTGCGCGGGCAGCCCAGCGCTGGCCCTGGTGGGAGTGGGGCGTGGACAGCACGTCGTCCCGGGAGGGGCAGTCACACTGGGCTGGACCGTGTCGGTGGGCAGCTCCGTGCCGTCCAGGCCCCTCCCGGCTGCCGAGCGGGCTCAGGCCTCTTTCTCAGAGCCCCTCATCTGGGGGGATGCGTCTCACCAGCCAGGGTGCTCTGGCCTCGGGAGCCTCAGGCTGAGGTGTGAGAAGCGGGGTGCCGGAGGGTGTCGACTCTCACCAGAAGGTGGACCTGGCGTGGGCTGCCCATCTGGGGACCAGGCCCTCCCATCCTCTCCTGGGCCAAGATGGGGGGAGGTGGGGCTCCCCCTGGGGCTGAGAGTGGGGCACAGCGTGCCACAGGGTGAGCGAGCAAGGCCCTGCACCCCGCGAGGCTGGGGCAGGTGGGAGCGCAGAGCTCCAGGGGGCTGGGTCTCTCCCAGCAGTGCCCGACGCCTGTGCTCAGCCGCGGCCGCACCCTTTTATTTCCACCACCCGGCCCCTGGGCGACCCGCAGTGTCCCTCTTGGCTGCAGACAGCCGGTGTCCTGGTGAAGGTGTCGCCACTCTGCAGTGGAGCGGCCGGGCACAGCCTCTGGGGGGCCGGGAGGGGCGCCGAGCGCTCGGGAGCACCGTAAAGCGCCCTGCACGAAGCGGGCGGCCCCATCTGCTCCCTGACCCCAGGAGGGGCGTCCCTGGACCACACAGCTGCCAGCTGGCCAGGCCCCGCCCAGCCGGCCCTCCTGCCGCTCCAGAGCCCAGGGAGCTGGTGCCCGACGGGCTGGTGACGGGTCGCAGCAAGTGCGGCCCGGAGCCCGGGCCAAGGGCCCGCTGCGCTGCAGGTTTGCGGGGTCCCCTCCCGCTGGCACAGCCCCCCGCCCAGGCCCGGACAGGGGGCCTGACAGCCCGACGCGCGGCCTGAGCGCTCTCAGCACCTCGTCAGGGGGCGGCTTCCCGCTATTCCTGCGTTCTCAGCGCGTGAGCTGCACGACTCGGGCTGGCAGACGCCGCAGCGGCGCGGGAGCACTAGGCCCAGCCCAGAGGCCTCCGGCGGAGCGGACACTCGGGGGGCGGCCGTGCGGCGCGGGGCTGCTTCGGAGTGCGGCCTCCGCCTTGAGACCAACCGGCCTCCCGCACTAGCCAACGGCAGGCTGCGGGGCTGCCCCGGCCAGTGGGGGGGTGGGCGGGCTCCCGGGCTCTGCGGTCAGCGGGTCAGCCAGGAGCAAGCCGTGCCGGAGGGTGCGGGCTGGACGCGGGGGCCGGCAGCTCCCGGGACCGGGTGGCGCATCGGCCTCAGCCGTGCCAGGCAGACGCGAGGGGACGCCCGCACATCCCCATTTTACCATGACAACTCGGGGGCGGAGTCTCGGTTTAATGAGCACATCTACGGGGACGTTTGTCCCTCCGAAGTCACTGCGCGTTGCGGTTGTAAATCTGAGTCGGTTGTGAGTCGTGAGGAGACGTCTGTCTCAGGAGACCAGGTCTGGCCCCGCCGCAAGTGGGCGGGCGAGGCGCGTGCGTGGGGCGGGCGAGCTCCGCGTCATCAGCCCGTTTGGCCTTTCGCCCTGGCAGGGAAACGGGCTCGGGGTCCGGGGGGACGCTTTCTGGGTTCTCGTCGTGCTGCTCTCCGCCGACCCCTCCCAGGAGAGCAGAAGGCGGAGCGCCGGGACGGCAGGTCCTAGGCCCGCAGCCCCCAAGCGCCTGTCCCTGGGAGCAGCCAGAGTGGCTGGGGCCCCAGTGAGCTCCTCCCACCTCTCAGGCTCGTGCCCCGGGGCCGCTGCGCTGCCACCCCTCCCGTCAGATCAGACCGCAGGCCCCCACTTCCCAGGAGAGCCGAGCTCAGCGCAGCAGTGGCTCGGCCTCGTCCGGCTCCTTGGGCCCGGGAGGGGCTGTGGGGGCCACGGCGTCCCGGGCGGCTGTGCCACGGCCAGGGGCTGGCTCTGCAGCGCGGCCGCCCGCCGGTCCCTGGGCCCACGGCTGCCTGGCCGGCGCCACCCGCAGGGGCCTGGGGCCCAGGTGCAGGCCCTGCAGGCGGGAGATGGCCCGCTGGGCAGAGGCCCGGTCCTGCTTGCAGAGGAAGGCCCCGCCCTGCCGCCCCTGCCAGGTGAGCCTCGGGGACCCGGTGCCCAGCTCCCGCGGGGCGCCCTTCTGCTCTCGCGCTCGGGCGCCCCGGGGCAGGCTCCCCCCGCGCACAGAAGCAGCCAGTGGGGGCTCGGGGCTGGAAGGCTCACCCTCACCCCGCGCAGCACCCCCTTCTGGCCGGGGCGTGACCCGGGGCCTCCCGGCTGCACTCGAGGGCGCCTTCTGCCCGCTGTGAGCTTCCGGAAGGTGCCGGCACTCGTCCCGGAGGGTGACGTCTTTTCCAGCCTGCTGCTCGCGCTGCCGCAGGCTTCTGAGGACCGGGATCTTCCCCAGCATCTCACCGCTGATCTGGAAGGCAGAGCAGCTGCAGCTAGCTCGGGCCACGAGGCCCTCGGCCCCGCCCATCCAGGAGAGGAGCACGGGAGCCGCCGGGCCTGGCCTGGGGGTTGGGGGGCCGTGGCTTTCCACCAGCAGCTCTGCCCCCTGCCGGCTTCAGGGAAACAGGCACCGCCTTGACCGCCCCACGCTCAGGCAGCTGATGGGAGCTGGCTCTGCTCTCTCCTTCCCAGAGGCCCAGGGGCAGAAAGGCCTGCAGCCTCGTGCGTCCCGTCGTGGAGACACGGATCAAAAGCTGCAGGGCGGGGAGATGGCACGGCCTGCGCGTCCCGTCTCTGAGCGAGACGTCGCCCACTTGGCCTCTGTGGGGCCTTGGAACTGAGTCATCAAAGTGACTAAAGCAGCTGGCCAGCACCCCGGAGCCTCCGGGTCCCTCGAACCCCAAAGCGAACCCCGAGCCCAGCCCAGCCCGCCCTCCGACAGCCGCCCCGCCCTGCTGGAGTTCGGGCTGTGTGTTCGCGGGGCGGTGAAAGCAGGTGTGAGCTGACCCCGACCAGCCGCTCACGGAGGCCCGGGCCCAGGCCTGCGAGCGCTCGGGCTGAAGCTGCTCCGCTGTCAGGACAAGCCTCACGGCCCCGGCCCTGCGCCGGCCGCTGCTGGGGTTGTGCCCGCACCATGGCCCGGGCCGGGCAGGAGAAGGTGCACCCACCTTGGACCACATGACTCCCGTGGGCCTCGGGCGCTTGCAGCCGGTGGAGACCACCCTCGTGGGGGTGAGGATGTAGTCCACGCAGAGGTCATGGTCCTCCAGGAGACCTTCGGGGAAGTCCACCACCTGCCGGGGGCGAGTGGGCGCTGTGGTCGGGCCCTCCCACAGCGCCCAGGGCAGGCTGCTCGAGGGCAGAGCCTGGCGTGTCTGCCGCCGCCCACCCCGCACCCCACCCCAAGGAGCGCGCACAGGGCCCTGTGGGGCCTCCCGGGGGGCACCTGGCAGTCGTGGACGATGGTGACCACTGGCGTGCCCGGGCCGACCGCGCCCATGGACGCCATCATGGCGTATTCGAGGTCCGCGTAGCCTTCGCCCTTCCCGATCCTCCAGCCTGAAGAGGACGCAGAGTCGGCGCCGGTGAGTGGGCGGCCGCTGGGGTCACTCTTGGTGGCCGTGGGGGGCGACGCCTGGACCGGCCCCCCCAGAGTCCAGGGGGACCCCACAGGCAGCCGGCTGGGATGGACTCGCCAGCTCTGGAGCAGACGCCGAGACTGTCGCGGCGGCCAGGCCGCAGCCGAGCGCCAGGCCTCTCCAGGCGCCGAGCACGCATTCATGCGCGGGGCGGTTACAGGGCTGGGGACCGGCTCTCAGCGACCGAGAGAGGAGACCCTGGGGCAGGCTCTTCCCAGCAGCTCCCGGGCGGGAGCCAGGGCGACCTCGCAGACCCAAGGCCCGTGGACGCCGGGATCCGGGGCACGGAGGGAGGCGCTCACGGCGGGGAAGGCTGGCCCCCTGCGAAGGCATCTGCGCCCCGGAGCTCCCATATGTGTCCGCGTCCCCGCCGGGCAGGCAGCGCCACCCCGACAAGGGGAGCCCCGGGACGGTGCACGGAGACCCAGAGACACCCCAGCGGGGAGACAGCAGAACCCGTTCCCGTACAGATGGCCCCTCGCCCCACACACGGCTGGTCCTCAGAGCCGCGGGCCAGGCTGCAGGAGGCCGACGGGGGCTGCTCCGCAGCTGCGTGGCCGGAGGACCCCGCCCTCGAGGGCAGGCTGGGGCGCCCCGTGCTGTCCAGGAGGCTGCTGCTTCACGACAAAGAAAACCTAGAGCGCTGCTTCCCCTGCGCCGGGGGCCCCGAAGCAGCCGTTTGCTCACAGGCTACAGCAGAGGCAGCGGGGGAGCCCCCACCAGAGCTCGCCCTTTGCCTTTCCCGTTACAAGTGAGTGCGCTGGGGCCGACCTGCTGCGTGCAGGACACACGCGGTTCCGGAGGCCGGGGTGCCCAGACAGCCTGAGCACGCAGCGAGGGGCGTCACGGCCCCCTCCTCTCCTGCTCTCACCTTTCTCAGAGACGGCGACGGACCCCACCACCACCAGGTCCACGGCGACCCTGGCGTCCAGGCCCAGGGGCACGCTGTAGTCCCTCACGCCCTGTGGACAGAGACACAGCATAGAGCGCCCGGGGGGCGCCCCCCTCTCCCTCGCGGGGGGCGGCAGGGCCCAGGCCCCACAGACATGGAGGGCGGGAAGCCTGGGCTCAGAGCCGGGAGGGGCAGGCCCCCACTTCTCTCCCAGAAGCTCCTCCCGACAGCTGTCGGGAGGAGCAGACAGCGTGGCGGGCGAGATGCTGACGTCATGATACTTGGCCAGTCGGTGTGTCCAGGAGGCAGCGGACACGGAGGTCAGAGCACAGGTCGGGGGCGGGACGGGACCCCCTATCCTGGGCCTCATCCCAGCGGGGGGCGGTGGGGCGTGAAAACCAGGCGAGCTGTGTGCTCCGCGGCACGGGCGAGTCAGGCCGGCGCCCCCCGCACGGCGACCCCCGAAATGGCCCCCACTGACCAGTGCACACAAGGGCGGCCCTGGCTAGGGCGGGGGCCGGGGCCGGGGCTGCCAGACGTTGCGCAGAGCGGACCGTGGTGTCGGCCTCAGTGCGCGGCCACAGCTGAGACGAGGCGCTCGCACGGCCGGGGCGTGCACGGGGGTCTCCCGTGAGTCAACCACGACCGCCACCCGGGGTCCCCGCTCTGGGGAAGCCTGTCTTTCCCCGGCAGTCACCAGGCAAGCCGCTCCTGTTCGGCGCGTGCCCCTCCCAGGGTTAAAGGCCGGAGCCCGCGGCCTCGGTGCCGTGCCCTGGCCAGACGCCCCGCCCCTCATGGCAGCACCCCCTGCCGAGTCCGGCAGGAGGGGGGGAGGGCGATCGAGCAAGCGAGCAGGGGCCCCGCCTCTCCGGTCTGCTCTGGGACGCAGGCCAGGCCTGGCCGCCTGCCCCCGCCGGGCACTGTGCGGTCAGAGCCAGCACCGGGACAGGAGGGGCGAGTGAGGAGCTCGGGGAGCCCCTGCCTGGTGCGGGGCAGCGTCCAGCCATAGAGCCCCGGGCGCAGCGCTGACCCCGCCCGGGCCTGCGTCTGCCGGGAAGGCCGAGCACCCTCCGCTCCGCGGGGTCTGCGCGTGAGGCAGCGAGACGCTGCCTGAGCCCTGCGCTGGGCGCTGAGTCTGACCCTTAGCTCACGCCACACGTGACGCAGAACAGACCTGCTGTTCGGGCCTTACTGAGGCCCCCAGCCCCGGAGCGGTCTGCAGGGACGATGGGCCTGTGGGGCCAGCCCCGCGTGGAGGGAAGGGGCACGAACGCCTCACCGGACCTCTGCCTGGGGCAGGGCGGCTCAGAACCCGGGCAGCCTGGAGAAGCCACGGGCACAGGTGGACACCAGAGGGCGCCGGAGCGCCGGGCCACGCGCGGGCCTCTGGTATTAACCCGGGGCTTGCAGCCTGCCGGCCTGGGCAGACAGGAGCAGGGCGGCCGTGGGAACCGCGACCGGGGGTGCTCGGGCAGCCCCGCCCGTCTGCCTTCGGGGACAGGGACCTCACCGCCCGGCGTCTTGGTACCAGGGCTGGCCGGGCCTGGCTGTTCCTCCTGGGGCGATGGGGGCACCCACCTGGGCGGTGGCACACTTCCGCAGGGTGTCCTTCGTGGCCCCGGGTGGCGGCGTGATCCGATTAAACAGCCCTGTTCTCAGGCGTGGGGTCGGAACCAACAACGTTTTCTTGCTCTTTAAAAAATAAAGACCAGCGGCAACTTACGAGGTGCGACGGCAGCCCCGAGGCTGTGCTTGCAGCGGGGGTCTGCGCCCTCAGGTGCATCGGGAAAGCCGGCAGGCCAGCCCAGCTCACGCGCGCACGATCCTCTCAGAGCCACGGCTCCTTGCCTGGGGAGGACGCGCGTGGCCAGCACCCTGCTGCCCGTCTCCGGCCACGCAAAGCCCTGACAGGAAGAAATCGCAGCAAACCCCAATGGGCACCGACCTCCGAGGCTGTGCCCCGCCCGGGCCGAGCCTGGTATGGGCTGTGGGCGGCTCTCCCTTGGGCAGCCCCTAAAGGGCGGGGACTCGTTCCAGTCAATACGTTCAAGGCCTCTGCTTTTGCTGGAGGGGCCGCGGCCGGGCCAGGCCCTGAGCCTCACACGGGCAGAGCTGGGCCAGAGCCGGTGGTGCTCGGGCGGGCGGTGGGCGGGACACCACGTGGGTGGTGTCGGGCTGAGCCGGACTCACACTGGGCGCCTGCGCCCGCGGGGCCTCCTGCGGCCTGTCGCTGCCAGCTCACTGGCCTGCTCTGCTGACCGCTGGCAAGAAGCCGTGCTCTGGAAGGCTCAGAAGGGGGTCCCTCTTGGGGTTCAGCCTGTTGGGAGCCCAAACGCTCCCCCACAGGAGAGGCTGGGAGCCCCAGAGCAGGGCCCACACCCCGCCCCAGGCAACGACGGCCCCTCCGGCCCTTGCCCACACCAGCTTCTCGGGAGCGGACTGCGCTGCTGGGGCCGGCCCGAGCGTCGCGTGCGTCGCCAGTGGGGGCTGCTCCCGCGCCCACGGCCCACAGCAAAGTGGCTGGGGCTGTCCCGGGGCTCACACGCTGGCCTTGGTGTCAGGGCCACGCGAGAGCGTGAGCGTCAGGACGCACGGCAAACGGGGACGTCAAGTTAGAATTAATTCATTTACAGCCACCGTGGGGGGAAAGCTTTCGTTTTCCTTGAAAAGGAGCCTGTGTTTTTGCGAAATACCGCTCTAACTTGTACAGTTGGGACATTCAGTTCTCAGAATCCTCACTCAAGGGCTGTCTAGCGTCAAGACTAGGACGCTGCAGGCGAAGCAGAGGAAACGGGCCTGCTGTTATCATCTCCTGCAAGCCCACTGGCCCATGCTTGAGGTCCCTGTCCTCTGAAGTAGAAACACCGAGGCAGTGGACACCCGAGACCCAGCCGGCTGGCCTGCACACACGCCGCGCCTCCCGGCCGCCTGAGACCACGCTGGCTCAGGGCCTGGGGTTACCTGAAGGGCCAGCAGCCGGACGCCTTCCAGCGGCTTGTCGGGGTCCACCTTCACTTCCTGCGACCTGGAAAAAACTTCCAGGCCTCGGAGGCTCTGGCTGGCCAGATGGGCGCCCTAGTCAAGGCAGACAGACAGAGCACTTACGTCCAGAATGGAGAAGCGGGCGTGTTTCTGGGGTGCGTCGGGGTTGACTTTAATGGTTCTGGCCACTCTGAACACCTGCAAGCGCGGGAGGTGGTCGGCCGCTCGCGAGGCACCCTGCGCAGGCGCAGCTGCGGGTCAGCGGCAGGCGCAGCATTGGCCCGGCAGCCGGAGAGGGAGGGCTGAGGAGCCCCGCCTCGCCCAGTTACTTTCTACTGAACTAGAACAGACCTTCCCCGAAGCGTACCGAGCAGACCCGAGGTGAGGCAGCCCTCCAGGACAGTGCGCTGAGTGACCAGGACCTGGACCGGGGATGGCCCGTTCCCACAGCCGGAACCCTCCGCCCTGGACCACTCCCCTTAAGGGTGTTCTGTTGACGGCGCGGCTCAGCCCTCGTCTTTTCCCTGCACGTCACGAACCTCTCCCTGGGGTGACCAGCCCTTAAACTAAAGCAGTAACCAACACCCTACAAAAGGACAGTCTTTTTCAGGGCTGGAACTTGCTGCAGAAAAGGCAGGCTGTGGAGGAGTCAGCCCGGTAGGGGTGGGCGGGTGCAAGCAGATGGGTCACACCCTTCGGGCCTCGCAGAGCCCTTGGGTGTCCCCTTTCTCCCCAGACAGCACGAGGTGCTGCGCCCGGCTGCCCTTCCGGCCCACCGTCCCCTATTAACGTCATCCTAAGCAGACGTCTCTAAGCCTTCCACTCTGAACCGCTGCTGGGAGGCGCTGAGGGGTCCGGCCAGGCCTTCCTGTCCCCAGAGGTGCTGGTGGGGGGCTTCTGTCCCCGAGCATCTCTCCTCCGTGGTGGAGGACCCCAGGTCTGAGGACTGGCGGGTAACTCGCCTCCAGGCAGGACTCACATGCTGCTGGGTGCCGAAAGCCATGCTAGCACGTCAGACAAAACGCAGCCACCCAGACCCAGCAGGCAGAGGCTGCAGAGAGTGAGCCTGAAGCCACAGGCCTCCAGCACCGCCTGGGGCTGGACTCCTCCCCGCTGGCGGCTTGCTGCTCACTGAACTGCAGTGGGCCTGCAGCGGACAGCGCGCGCCTCACTAATGCTCCCCGTCCAGGGAGCTCCTGCTTTCCTTGGGAATGCTCGGGAAATGCTAAGTACCTTGAAGTTGGGAATCCTGTGATGGACGGGTCGGGGGAAGTCCGCTAAATTCTGCGATTCCATGAAGTCCCAGATCTGCTCACGAATGTCCTGTTTGGAAATACCTGTGACGAAACAAGCGCAAGTGATGAACAGGCAGAGGCGAGTCGATGGTGCAACCAGACCCAGGCCGTGAGGCCTGCTCCAGTGGTGCTCCCACTCCCCACGCCGTACCCATCCTAGGCTTTCTGGTCTCTACCGTGAAAAGGCAGGGCTAGGGTTCGTGACAAATGACGGATGTGCAAAAACAATGAATTCAACACAATCCAAGTGCCTACCCTCGCCCCACTAACTTGTAGCAGAACAAAAGGCGCCCCAAAATACGGCACCTGTGTTACCCCGCAGCCAGGACACTGCGAAGTAGCAGCCCTGTCCATGGTGCGTTCACTCTCGCCGTGAAGGTCATAAGCTGGCTCAGCCCGTGTTCTGTAACCAGCTATTACTTGGGATTACCAGCTGCAGCCCCTCCTGCTCGTGTGGGAATCCCTGTTCCTATAGCCAACTTTGTAAATGCATTTAAGGCAACAAATACCCTCTTTATTTGGAGCAGTCCTCACAAAATTTACACTAACCACATGCTCCCCTTGGAGAAGCAGGAAAAGCAGCTTCCAGTGAAGTAGTAAACACACCACCAGCACCTCCCTAGGCACGTCTTAACACACTCTGTGGGTTCTGCTCTAGCACCTCAGGGACCCTTCTGTCACGGGGTGCTAACTGAGATCCTACCTGCAAAGCATCCAGCTTTACCCCTATTCCTCACTTTGAATTCAAAATGTGGCTCAGCCACTGTTGCTCCAACCCCCTTTCAGGGCTCTATGTCCTCCCTCCCCTCCTCTCCCTTCAGGTCTAGCATAGCCACCTCCTCCAACGAGCACCCCAGGTGGCCAGTGGCAGATGTCTGTCCTTTGGGAACCCAGTGCACCCTCACTTTGGATCTTTAGCCAGAAGCAATTGGAGAGGCACACCTAGAGGAATACATTCATCACTTTCACTGGCAGCCCCAAGGCCAGCCCTAACATTGTGCAGGATGCTGTGTGCACACAAGGAACACAGACACCGTGGCCCTTGACACGGGAGCTTAATTAATCACATTTAAACGGCTCCCATTTATAAAGCAATGGGCTAATTGGGAGCGGAGGGGGAGAATAAAAGGAAAGGGCAGGAACTTGCCCTTAGAGAGTTAGGAAAACATGGAAGATGATTAGGATAACAAGAAGCGACATATATTAATGTGTGAAAAGCCCGAACTCTGTTCTGTTACTGCCTGTCAGGTCAGACAGGGCCGCGCTCACTCCTCCACCTCTGGCCCTGAGCTCAGTCCTGGCACCCAGCAGGCACCTCTACAGGTTTATGAGCCCCTCTGTGTTATCAGCACCGAGTGTGTGCTGTTCCCAGGCCGCACGTGTGGGAGGAGCGGAGGGGATGCCGGCCGTGACAGCTCCGGGCGCTGCAGGAGTTCCAGCACTGGGCACTATCTCTGCCCCGCCGCCCGCCATCAATCATCACGGCTCGCCCCCACTGGAGGGTGACCTCCTAAAGCCCTGGGGCTCAGAAGCGCGTCTCCCCGGCGCCCGAACGGGGCCTGGGCTTGAAAAAGCATTTCCAAGGCGGTGGGTAAGCGCCGGGCGTTAGGTTAAAAGGTTCTCCGGGCCTGCCGGTTCCACCAGCTGTTCGCCTGTTTCCCTGCTGGCAAGGAGGTCACGGGGCAGTTGTGATGACTGGCACGGGGCCCTCGGGCACGAGCTCACGGTGGCGCCCCTCCTCTTTGCGCGATCTGCTTTATTGGAAAACCACCCAGACCCCGCCGCGACCCTCACCCGCCCACAGCTCCATGGCGACGCCGTCCGAGCACGGCCCCGGACCGGACGGAGGCCGTCGCGCGCGGTGACGTCACGCGCCCGCGCCACGCCTGCGCGCTGGCTTGAAGGGGGGGGGTCGATGGCGTCGCCCGCGCCTGGCGGGAACGGCCCAGGGCGCGCCTGCATCTGCGGCTCCAGAGGCCGAGAGAGGAGGAGAAGCGGGACGACCGTGGCTCCTGGGCTCGCCCCCAGTTCACGGAGCAAGTAGTGTTTCAGGGCCCCCTGCCCGTTCTCGGTCCCGCCTGTGCGTGGCCCGGCCCGGCGCGCCCGCGTGACGTCAGGGCTCCCGGCCCGGCGCGCCAGCGTGACGTCAGGGCGCCCGCGCCGCCTTGGCGCCCGCCTTCGCCCTGAGTGGCTGGGACGCGGTGACAGGCAGGTGTGCCTCGGAGGTCAGGTGTGCAGGTACGCCCCGCTGCCGGCGCCGCGACCCCCCTGGCGTCCACAGGGAGGACACCGGCTCGAAGGTGTTACAGAACCGGGCCCGCAGCCGCCGCCCCGCCGTCACCCCGAGGGCTTCGCCCCACGCCCGCCCCAACGCCGCAGCCCCAGCGCCCTCCCGCCCCGCTAGGTGAAGGCACTCGCCGGCGTGGTTCCACGTGAGGGAGCCGCGTCTTTCCCAGCCTCACAAAAGCTGCCCAGAGCCTTGCCTTCCGCCATGGGAGGTCACGGAGCACAAGCTCAGAGAGCCCGGTATTCTCTTCCGTTTTCAGGGCCCCAGTAGCGCTGAGGAGAGTGTCTTACGCACTTGACCAGCCCCGCAGCAGGAACGTGCGCAGCACTCACTGAGCCAGCTCAGGACAGAGCAGGTGCTTAGCCAAGTCCCTCATGCAGGCAGCCTGGCACATCCCCCAGGTAAGGGCACGCGGGGGACCGTCGCCCCCAGTGGCTGTTCTGTTTTACTGAGTACATTTCATATAAGGTGGCGGTTACTTTGATGCATTTGTGTGTCATACTGCTGCTGTTGTAGCCATAGCCCCTCACATGGTCACAGAACAGGCCACTGTGTATATTCGCTACACTGAGCCTTAGGTCTCGGCTTGCTCATTACTTGTAAGCGTCTTCAAATGCCCCTCCCCTCCCCCCCTCCCCATCCCTGGTAACTGCCATTTTACTCTTTTTTTACAAGCTTGAGTCTTTTTTTGTTTTTAAAGATTTTTTTTTTTTTTTTTTTTGCATACAAGAGCTGGGGTGTAGGCCAGAGGTGTAGGGACGTGAGAGGATTCACCAGACAGAGTGGGGAGCAGAACAGGCAGATCTACTGAAGTACACTGCTGAGGGGAGCAGCGGGAAGACAGGAGAGGTCTGCTGCGCCCTGAGGGAAGCTCCCTGGCCGGGGATCGAACTTGTGTGGATAACTTCATAGTGCTGAGACTTAACCCCTTGCGCCACCAGGGAGGCCCAAGCTTGGCTCTTTAGGTTCCACACCTCAGCGATCCTGTGCACTGTTCGCCGTCCTTTGTCTGGCTTATTTCACTTAGCACAGTGTGCTCGAGGTCCATCCATGTTGTTGCAAACAGGAAAGTGTCCTCCTTTGTCATGGCCAAATAATATTCCATCTCTAGATAACCCACATCTTCTTGATCTGTGCACCCACTGATGAGCAGATTGTGAGTAATAAGGCAATGAATGGATAATTTATCATCCATTTATAATAATAAGCTCTTTCATGGGAGTGTAGGAGGGCAACCTCGCCGCCACCCCTGTGCACCCAAGGCTGGCACCAGCTTCCTCTCACACAGGGGTGAGTAGCACGGTTTGAGCGTGTAGTCTCCAGCCCCAGCCCTTCTGGGTGACTTCCCCCTGCAACATGGCTGCTGGGTGGGACAGACTGCACTGGCTTCCCGGCCCTGTTGCTCCCTCTCCACTGCCTGTCGTCAATAAATTCCGTAGTCGTTTCTCCTCGTGTGTCTGCTTTTGGGTCATGCCGTGCAGTTGTAACCGTACGGCTTACACCACGTCAATCCCAACCCCCTGGATTTGCTCGGTTTCGGGAGAACACATCTCTTCAAAACACGGCTTCTGGCTCTCTGCCCAGAGCGGGATGTAGTTAGCATGGCCGTCCTGCCCCGCCATCTAAGCACTCCACAGGGCGCCATCAAAATGCCAGAAGCAGCATCCTGCACAGAAATCGACGGAATGATCCTGAAGTTTTTGTGGAACTGCGTAAGACCTGAATAGCCAAAGGGACCCAAGACAAGCATAAAGCCAGCGGACCGCGCTTCCGGGTCTCACGCTTGACTACCAAGCCACAGCAGGAGAAGCAGCACGGGCCGGCGCAAAGCCACTCTCAGCCCCGTGGACAGGAGCGAGTCCGGCCAGTGCTGTCACGTGATGCTCCACAGGGGCCGGAGCCCCATGGGGCCGGGGAGTGTTTTCAACAATGAAGCTGAACAAATGGAGACGTGCGCAGAAGACGGATGGTGGGCCCTCCTGCAGCGCCTTCACGCTGTGCCTTCAAGCGGGAAGTACCCAGCAGCCCACTGGAAAGCGCGAACAGTCACGGCGCCACCCACACCAGAGTGCACGCTGCCCCCCCCCCCCCGCCCACTCTCGCGCCCACCGCGCAGCAGCTGAGGAAACCGGCAGCTGAGGAGTAGTGGTGTCTTCCGGGGACACAGGAAGGAGCAGGCGCGGGAAGGGCTCTTGGAGAAGCGGGGCAGTGGCCGAGCCTGACTGGCCTCCCTGGGAAAACTGAGGGCGCTTGGGAAAAAAACACAATTCTCATGCCATCTGGGAGAGGTTTGGAGAAGCTACAGCAGAAGAGCGCACCGTCTGCGCCTCCACAAAGGGCCGTTGGTTCTGCATCAGGAAGAGGCTGTGGAGGGGAGCACAGGAACGAGGAATCTGGGAGGCGGGAAGGTGCTGGAGCGAGCCGCGGGCGATGTCACTGTGCCCAGGTCGGTGACGAAGGAGTCAGACCCCAGCGCCACCGCGGCCACTGCCGTGGCCCGCAGCTCTGCCTGGCGAGCCCGCCTCCATGTGGCTGTTTTCCATTCCCGTATTCTCTTCATCACAGACAGTCTGCATGCAGCTGTTTCACAGCTTGGTTTGTTAGGCTCATCCCTTTGGTTAGTAGGCACATGTTTGTGCTGTTAAAAGAATGAACAGTCACGAAAACCCTTCGGAGCAAGCGGCGGCGCTCTCGTAAAGGCGTGTTTCAGAGCCCTAGCCCCAGGCCGCAGCTGCGCCCTGCGCGCGCTCTTGCCTTGTTCACGTGGGAACTGGCTTAGGGCCGTTGTGGCTTCACAGCAGTCGTGAGGAGGGTGTGCACACACAGCGTCCCCGCCCCCCGCCTCCCCAGCACAGCGGCCTTGGCAGCACTGAGGGAGCCCGCGTGGACTCGTCCTTCTCCCTGTGCTCTGGACGGAAGGTTCCGCTCCTGTTGAAGCCTGATGCTGTTGGTGTTGGGAGCTGGGCCTCTGGGAGGCGACTTGGGCCGAGCTCAGAGCCACCGAGCGCTCTTCACCCCCCTCCTGGGCCACCACGGCGCGTCTGTGAACGCGGAGGCCGCCCTCCCACTGGCCGCCCGCCATCAGCCCGACTCCAGCCTCCGGAACGGAGACCGAGCGCTCAGCCCCCAGGCTCTGGTGTTCGCGGCCGGGCAGCTGAGCTGACTGAGGCCCAGGGCTTACCCTGGCGCGTCCACCCCTGCACGCGCGTGTGGGCCTGGGCAACGGATGAGGGCCCGCAGCTGCCTCGTGGTGCCATAGTCTTCCCTGCGCTAAACGTTGCCAGCGTCCCTGTTCCTCCCCGCCCCCACCCCCCGCCGCTGCCTCTGCCTTCTGCAGGCGTCGGGAGCGTGGCCTGTCCCTCAGACTGGCTTCCTGCAGCTGCCCGGGGACTCTGCCTCCTGTGTGTCCTGTGCCTTGGCTGCGCCTTCCCTCTTGGCTCCGCGGAGCAGCCCGTCGCCTGCACGGACAGTTCGTGTGCCTGGCCCTGGGCGCCGCGGCTGCGCCCCAGCTGTGGCCACGCGAGTAGCCGTCCTCACCTGTACAGGGGTGCGTGCCCTGCCGCGTGCCACCCCACTGACCAACCGAGGTGCCTGTGAGCCTGGCAGAGGCGCGGCAGGCTGGACGCAGCCGGTGTCCAGGCGTGGGGCTGCGTGATTGGCCTCCAGGGAGACACGCGCGACGGCCATGCAGGCCAGCACAGCCCAGTGCCGGGCGCGGCGTCCCCTGCGTGTTCCGGCCGCCATCCCCTGGCCCAGCGACCCCTGGCCCCGCCGTGGCTGCCGCCTCTGACGTCTGGCTTCTGCCCTTCGCCGGGGTAGGCCGTGGCCAGGCTGGGCGTGTGAGGGGCCGAGCCGAGCCAGCCGCTGCCTGCTCGGGCTAGCAGCCCCGGGTCCGGGACTCACTCCGTGGCTTGCGCGCTCCCTTTCAGAAGTGTCTGGAACACGGGCGGGGGCTTGCACGTGGTCACCCAGGGAAGGGCGGCCGCTTGGCCCCGGCCCCGGCCTTGCTGTGCGAGTACCCCAGGCAGCCGCGCTCTCTCTACTTTCAAGTTTGATTTGTTTTTCCATTTTTTTTTAATTTGGGGAATCGCCAGGCTTCCCGAGGAAAGCGCCCTTGCTGGGGCCTGGGGTGCTCGCTTGGCCTCCGCCCTGCCCTCCTCCCCCGCCCACCTTTGGATCCATCTTTTTTTTTTTTTTAAGATTTATTTATTTATGCAGACAAGAACTGGGGTGTGGGCCAGAGGTGCGGGGTGAGAGGACTCCCCAGAGACAGAGTGGGGAGCAGAACAAGCAGACTGACTGAAGCACACTGCTGAGGGGGCAGCGGGGAGGCAGGAGGGGTCTGCCGCGCCCTGTGGGAAGCTCCCTGGCTGGGGATGGAACTCCTGCTGCAGTGGCTGCCGACAGCTTCACAGTGCTGAGACTTAACCCCTGCGCCCTCAGGGAGGCCCCTGAAAGCCTCCCTCTTTTCAAGCCACGAGACACACGCGCACAGACATATTTCTGACGAATCCCCTGAAACTCGCCCACACTGCAGCCGGGAGGACACGGGTGGAAGAGCCAAAGACGCTTATTTGCCTAAAATCTCAGCGAATATCCCCAGAGAGGATTTCCTGCCCCCGGGAGCGGCGTCATATTTCTATTTTCCAGCAGATCCAGTGCTTGCCACATCGCAAAGCTTTGGAGCATGTTTTGTTTGAATAACGGGCCCCCGCGGCCTCTGGCCTTCCCTCCGCCTGCAGGGCCTCGCGCCTCCAGCAGGTGTCAGCACCTCCCTTCCTTGGCATAGACGCCGGCTTTGCTTTCGCCGCCTTTAGCGTAGTTGCCCACGGTGGCCGCGAGATGGCGCCAACAGCCGCAGGTCCGCGGCGCCGCCTCTCACTGGGGGAGCGGAGCCCTCAGCCGCGTGGACGTGGGGCGTTAGGCTGGCAGACACCCCCCCCGCCCCCCTTATCACCGCTCTTTATTCCCGGGGCACGCGGGGCCCTCTGGGGTCCGATTCCGCTTTCGGCTCACTGACAGGCCGAGAAAAAAACCAAGAAACGAGCAGCCCCTAGCCCACAATACTGACAGGGTAAAAAAAGATCGGAAACGCGGCTTTTGCAGAGTCCAGGTGTGTGGAAGGTGTTATTTTAATAACCTGAACAAACATCTCGCCCGGAGTCCTCTGGGCAGCACAGAAATCTAATTCCAGGGGCAAGGAAAATGTCCCTCTCACCTTTTCTGGTTTCATTTTAAGGTTTTTCTCCCTCCCAACTCCCACTTTTTTGGGGGGCGGGGAGATAAATAATTTCAGTAAATCAACCTAGTTCCTTTCAAGTCACACGGCTTTAAATCTGGACAGTGTGCAAGCACAAACTCAGGCAGGAACTGCCGGTTCAGATTCTGTCCTCCCTGGCCCTTGGCTGTTTGGTTTTGCCCGTGCTGTGATAAAGATAAAAACAAACAAACAACCTATGAAAAGCAGTGTGAATAATATTTCTCTAGGAAAACTTGCAGACTTGTATGTCTTGGTGCGTAGTTCGCATTTCCAGTAACATCCTGCACGGGCCGGGGCGTGCACTCGCGAGAAAGGCTCTTTGCAGGGTTCTCGCGTTGCTCTCTCTTTGGGATGAATATGAAAATACTAGAAGGACTTAAAAATAATCAAGTAGTGGGCGGGGGCTTAGGGAAGATATCCACACCAGTCACCTCTACGCTAGGGCCTGGGTGACTTGATTTTACTTCGTGCAAAAAAAAAAAAAATCAACTTAGAGACAAACCCAGAAGCCCCGGCTCTTGGTGGGAAATGGTGAGAACTAGACTGGCGTTTGGTGCTTTCCCTTCGGTTCTGGATTTATCGGGAGGCGATGCCAGCCTCCGCGAGGCACGCGAGTCCTTACGCCTTTATCCTCGGGCTGAAGTCGCACGGGGTGCCCGACGCCTCCGTCTCCCTCCCGAAGTCGCGCCGGCGCACCCCACTCCCTGTCCCTGCGAACCTGCTCGGCAGCGGGTGGAGAGCTGAGAGGGAAAGGAAACCCAGCGCGGGAGGTTTTCTCTGCAGTCCGCCCCCGGCGCCCGCACAGCCCACCTCCGAACTCCCACCGGGCTAGGGCCCGCGCGGAAGCCGGGTCCGAGTGTGCAGGCGCCGCCGAGGGCGCACGTTCGCGCTCGAGGAATAAACTCGGTGGGTCCGGGAGAAGCTGCGCAGGGCGAGCGCCGGCGAGCCGCCGCCGGCAGTGCCCCGAGGAACACAGATTTCTGGAGGTGTCTGGAGCAGTTCGCCCTCGCAGACGCGTCCTCTTCGAGCCCCGGGACTCGGCTCGCCTCATCCCAAACCCGGCACACCGAAAGACTGGGGGATCCGAAGTCCGCTCGGAGCCCCCCAGGGCGGCTTTGCCGGGAGCGGGAGGCGGGACCGCACCCGCGAGGGAGGTCCGGGGCCGCTGACCACGCGCGTCTCGGGCGAAGCCCCGGCCGGCGGCCGCTCCGGGGCGCGGGGACCTCGCGCGGTCCGAGGAGCCCCGGCTCTGCCTGGCCCGGAGGCCGGCCGCATTGTTCCCGACTGGGGAGCGCTGGCGTCGGCGTGTCACCGGGAGTTCCCTCCGGGGAAGCGACGCCGCGGAGCCGGAGCCGGTGCGGCGGGCGGAGAGGAAGGGGGCGAGCGGAGACCTCGCGCTGCCGGCCCCAGCCCTACAAAACCGCTCACGGCGACGCGGGGGACCCCCCGGATTCGCGGCGAACATCGAGAATCCCCAAGATACGGCTACTCCAACCCCGCCGCCTCTCCCCCTCACCCCGGGCCTGCCTGCGAGGTGAGGGCGCCGGGCTCCAGGCGCCGAAATGCGCCTGGAAAACCTGTGGGCTGCTCCCCGCGGCCCTGAGCCGGAGGCGGCCTGTGGATGGCCGGGCGCGTGGTGAATAGGGGCAAGCGCCGGAGACCCCGTGTGCCAGCCCTGCGCGCTCGCCTGGAATCCGTCACCCCTGGGCCCGGCGACTGGGAAATCTAATTATTCGCCTCATCGCTCATTAATAAGAAAAATAGTCCCAGGGTCTTTGCTACTTACGAGGTCTTTGGGGAGCTCTTTGATTACATGAATCAATTCGATTTTATGTTTCGAACGTTTATCTGCAAAGGAGCGCTCGTTTCATTTTTCTCTGGGCACGTGGGCCCATTAACCAAAATGTGATCATAAAATAAATTTTTATAAGATATAACTCTTTATAAAACCTTTTCAAGTGAAGACCGAGCTGCAGACGGCGGGGCCTTTGCACCTGGGTCTTAGAGCCGCCGGATTCCGGCGCTCCTCGCCCCGATTGGTGGCAAGTCCTCGCAGCTGCCGGGTGATTGGTCCAAAGTTCCCGGAGGGGGCGGGGCCAGAGGAAACTAAAAACTCGCTTTCAGCAAGAAGGCTTTTGAAACTGTTCCCAGTCCCTAAAAGGGACTTTGCCTCTTTTTCCGGGCTCGGCTGGGCAGCCGCTCTGAACCCCGTCCGCAGACCCTCGGGGCTGCCGATTTGCTGGGGACTCGGAGAGCCGCCTTCCCCCTTCTTGCGTTGCCGAGGGCAGACCAGGTCCGCGGCGCCCGCCCGCCCGGGCTGCACCCGCCGGGTCCCGAGAGCGAGCAGGGGCTGGCGCAGCGCTCGCCAGGGGCGCGTCCTCCAGGATGCTGATCCGCCCGGTCCGCTGAAAACGAGCGCCGAGCGCGGGCGCCGCCTCCACCGCAGCCCCGAGGCTTCAGGCTCCGGGCAAGGCTCACCGCCTCCCTTCCTCGCTTGCTCGCCGGCTCTCGCAGGGCCTTCCTCGCTGCCCCGGCGCGCAGGCGGCGGCGAGCCGTCCGGACGCAGGATGCAGGCGCGCTACTCCGTGTCCGACCCCAACGCCCTGGGAGTGGTGCCCTACTTGAGCGAGCAGAATTACTACCGGGCGGCGGGCAGCTACGGCGGCATGGCCGGCCCCATGGGCGTCTACTCGGGCCACCCGGAGCAGTACGGCGCGGGCATGGGCCGCTCCTACGCGCCCTACCACCACCACCAGCCCGCGGCGCCCAAGGACCTGGTCAAGCCGCCCTATAGCTACATCGCGCTCATCACCATGGCGATCCAGAACGCACCCGAGAAGAAGATCACCCTGAACGGCATCTACCAGTTCATCATGGACCGCTTCCCCTTCTACCGGGAGAACAAGCAGGGCTGGCAGAACAGCATCCGCCACAACCTCTCGCTCAACGAGTGCTTCGTCAAGGTGCCCCGCGACGACAAGAAGCCGGGCAAGGGCAGCTACTGGACGCTGGACCCGGACTCCTACAACATGTTCGAGAACGGCAGCTTCCTGCGGCGGCGGCGGCGCTTCAAGAAGAAGGACGTGCCCAAGGAGAAGGAGGAGCGGGCCCACCTCAAGGAGCCGCCCCCGGCGGCGTCCAAGGGCGCCCCGGCCGGGCCCCCCCTAGCGGACGCCCCCAAGGAGGCCGAGAAGAAAGTGGTGATCAAGAGCGAGGCGGCGTCGCCCTCGCTGCCGGTCATCACCAAGGTGGAGACGCTGAGCCCCGAGAGAGCGTTGCACGGCAGCCCGCGCAGCGCGGCCTCCACGCCCGCGGGCTCCCCCGACGGCTCGCTGCCCGAGCACCACGCAGGGGCGCCTAGCGGCGTGCCCGGCTTCAGCGTGGAGAACATCATGACGCTGCGAACGTCCCCGCCCGGCGGCGAGCTGAGCCCCGCGGCCGGGCGCGCTGGCCTGGTGGTGCCGCCGCTGGCGCTGCCCTACGCCGCCGCGCCGCCCGCCGCCTACAGCCAGCCGTGCGCGCAGGGCCTGGAGGCCGGGGGCGCGGGGGGCTACCAGTGCAGCATGCGCGCCATGAGCCTGTACACCGGGGCCGAGCGGCCGGCGCACATGTGCGTCCCGCCCGCGCTGGACGAGGCCCTCTCGGACCACCCGAGCGGCCCCACGTCGCCCCTGAGCGCCCTCAGCCTCGCCGCCGGCCAGGAGGGCGCGCTCGCCGCCGCGGGCCACCATCACCAGCATCACGGCCACCACCACCCGCCCGCGCCGCCGCCCCCGCCGGCCCCGCAGCCCGCGCCGGCGCTGCAGCCCGGGGCCGCCGCGGCCCCGGCGGCCTCCTGGTATCTCAACCACAGCGGGGACCTGAACCACCTCCCCGGCCACACGTTCGCGGCCCAGCAGCAGACTTTCCCCAACGTGCGGGAGATGTTTAACTCCCACCGGCTGGGGATTGAGAACTCGAGCCTCGGGGAGCCCCAGGTGAGCGGCAACTCGAGCTGTCAGCTGCCCTACCGGGCGGCGCCCGCGCTCTACCGCCACGCGGCCCCGTACTCCTACGACTGCACGAAATATTGACCGCGCCGCCGGCCCGCTCGCGCGGAGCACCCAGGCCCGACCTCTCGGTTCGCCCAGGCCGCAGAGAGGCCGAAAGAACCAAACCTTGTCCGCCAGCTTCTTGCCAGAGCGGCCGCGGAACGCGCTGGCCTCAGCCCTGAAGCTGCAGGTAGCGAACTCGCCCGCGGTCTGAGATCCCAGGAACCCGGACAGGGACCCGACCCAACGAAATGAATGTTAATTTAGAAGCCTCCTCCCCTCCCGGGGTGGCTGATTTCTCCATTCCACTGGGAGTTTCAAAATTAAGTTATGGACCAAATTCCACAGCCCCCCCCCCAAGAATGCAGAGCCCCGAGGGGGGTCTCGAGACTCGGGGTGCTGGGTGGGCCTTAAATTCTCTAACCGTGCTGTACAAATGCGTGGATTTGTAACCAGGCTGTTTTTGTTGTTCAGAGCCATTAATATAATATTTAAAGTTGAGTTCACTGGATAACTTTTCATCTTGCCCGAGCTTCCTAACTGCCAAATTGAAAGTTCGAGAAGCCTTTCTGGGTTTTCCCTCGCTTGGATGATGAGATGCAATTCTCCTCCCAATTGCCGATTCTTTTACAAACCAAGAAAGTAATTTATTTTCTGTTGCTGAAGGAGGATAAAGAAGTCAAATATCTGATACTTTTTATTTACAAAGTGTGATGGCTTTGTATAGTAGATTCTGCCCAGAGCATTCCTAAAAGAAAAAAAAAAAAACAACAACGTAACCACCTTTGGACCCCTGTCTGTCTCGCTGGTCTTCTTTGTTGTACCTCAGTAAAATAAACCCGTGTTGTTTTTCTGCCCCCGAGTCCGGTGGTGTCTTTGTTTTCTTGCATTTTTGAAAAACGAGGTGTGTTTGCAAGTCCACTTGTTCTGATGATTTTTGCTGCCTGGTGGGTAACCGTGCAGACATATAAATGTCTGTAACTGATCACAGCGAGTTCCTTCTTCCCTGTGAGTGACAGCAAAGGCCTTCAGCTCCCTGGAAAGCCCACGCCAAGCCCCCACCGGCCGCTCGCTCGCATCTCACTAACTGCCGAAGCCGCCAGTTGTCGGGTGAGCAGGGCGTCCACCTCTGTCCAGCCACCCAGGCTGGGGTGAAGGGGGAGAGAGCAAACGCGCCGCCAGCCACTGCAAGCCGCGGGCCTTCCTCCCCTTCCTACCAGGCGGGCAGCCTCTCTGCCCACTGAATGGTTTTCCAGGAAAGCACTGGAACCCGGCAGCGCAGGCCCAAGGGGGAGGGCCGGTTCGGTCCGTCTCAGAACCGTCAGATCAGACGTGGGCTTCACGGCTGTTCACACCTTGACCGATTTCCAGTTTTTACCCTGCTGCAGTGAAAATGCATCAAGGCCTAGTGCCCTTCAAAAATAACTTAGAGCGTTTTCGGGATTCCAGATTTATCAGCTTTCAAGACCTTAATAGGGATGTTATTTTTCTTTGCAATTTCGCTCTCTTCTTTTAAATGTTTAAGAGTGACTCGGCCTTCAATGTGTGTGTGGGGCGGTGCTGGCTTTATCGCTGGTTCCCTGGCTGGAACCCCCAACTCCCCTGCAGGTCTCTGTGTGGCAATTTGGGGGCCAGCACATGGCAGGTGAAGACCCCTGTGACCCTCACTTTCAGGCGGCGATCACTTCCCCAAAGGCGATTTTGCGGGCTAGTGGCGTGGGCTCCGGCCATGGGTGGTTTTTGGCCACCTCTTTCCAGGGGCGCTGAGAGAGCTTCGGGTAGCTGGAGCCTAACCGTCTCCCCCAGGTTGGGGGGAGTGGAGACGAGGCGAGTGTCGCTCCCTTCCCTGGCGGGCATGTGGGGGCAGGCACCTGGGCTGAGGCTTGGCGTCTGCAGGCCCCCGGCACCCCCAGGCTCTGGATGGTGCCCCCACACCGGCCTGGGGAGAGTGGGAGGCTGAGGCTCCCCAGCTGCCTGTGCTTCCATGGCTGAAAAAGAGTGCCCGCTGGCTGTCTCCTCCCTCCCCTGCTGCCGGGAGCTGCCCTCCTCTCATGAGAGACGGAAACCAGGGAGCCGTGGGGTGGGGTGAGACCCACCACGAGACAGCAGTGGGGAGGCTTCACGGGCTGTGTGCCGGCACCCCTGAGAAGGTCCCCACTGGGGGCTGGGAGGGGTGTCAGGCCACGGTGCTTTGGGCCTTTTCCTTCCGACCAACTCCACTGGCTTCCTCGGTGCAAGGGCTACGGTCCCAGGGTAGATACGGAAGCCCCGGAAGCTGCAGCAGTCCCACTGGGACGCTGGGCTTAGGGGCCTGGTGCCCTGCAGGGAGCGGGGACCTCGAGGCTCCCACAGTCTGGTCCTCCTGAGCAGGGACCACCTGGCTGTTCGTTGAGGCTAGGCCATCTGCTCCCCATAGAGACTGCCCTGGAGTGGGCTGCCCCTTCTGCCCACGGCTCTGTCCACAGAGGCCCAAAGGGATGGAGCGGGGAGGGAAGGGCTGGTGGGCGCCCCGGAGGCGGAGGGGGGGGGCTGGTCTGGGGTGCTCTGGCCTACGCAGTGTGCAGGGGTCCTGTCCATGCCAGCTCCTCCCCCACCCAAGGAGATGCATCTCAGCGGCTCCCCAAAATACTGCAAATAAAGTAAAAGCAGCCCAGACAGCTCACAGAGCCCCTGACAGTTAGCCAGGCGCCCCCAGGGCCTGGTGGGGGGGCTGCCCCCCGAAAGGGGTCCAGCTTTCACAGATCTGACCTCTGGAGAGAGCCTTGTCCAGTGAGGCTGCGGGGAGCTGCCCTGCCTCTGGGCAGCCCTGGGGGTTCCGAGCAGGCCTCTCGGGCCCTCACTGCTCTGGGCCCTCACTGCTCTGGCTCGGGGTCGGGCCCCAGGGGCTCAAAGCTGCGCAAACCTGCTGCACCGAAGTGCAGAGCGTGCGCGGAACTGGATGCCTGTGCTGCTGCGTGGACAGCGGGCTCCAGCCTGCGAGGGGCGAGGCCTGCAGCAGCCAGCGGGTAGCCGCCGCTCCCCCTCCCCTCTCCTGCCACCAATGTTAGGGTGGGATCTCAGAGAAGAAGACACAGGATCCTGGGAACTTCGGACTTGGCTCATAAATCTTTCGGGGTCCATCTCCTCCCTTCACCCCCAGACTGCCAAGGGGTCACCTCCGGTCCTGGGAGAGGCTTGCGAGCTGTACTCGAAACATAAAGCTGAGTCCCCAGGTCCCCGGAAAGGCAGCCTGGACTGTGGGTGCTCCCTTCTCTTGCCTCCTCTCCACCCCAAATCAAAACTAAGGCAGATGGGTTGGTAAAGGGGCTTCGTCAGTAACCACAACCCAAGGGGTGGAGAGAGGCCAGAGAAAAGGTGTCCGCTGATGAGTAGGAGAGCCTAGTCTCGGCCACGCCGGGTCCTGGGGAGCCTGGGGTGCAGCCAGCCTGGGTGGCTGGCCTCTAGGTGGGCGCCACATACTTGAAATGCTTTCCCAAACTCTGAGCCTTCTCAGGCTCCTGCAGCCCCAGCTCTCCAAGGCCTCTGAAATGTTTTGCTTTTTGACATCGGCATGTGAGGAGGGGTGGAAAGTTTCTTAGGAGCATGGGGCAGGCTGGACGGTGACACGGGTGACACGGTGGGGACAGCTGCCGCCTGGGAGGACCCCGCAGCCTTCGCCCGCCTGGCTGGGGCAGAGCCCCTGCGAGGCAGCAGGCGAAGTCGGGCGCAGAGTTGCCCCTGAGCCTGTCTCTGGCTCTCGGTGTTCCGCGCCAGGCTGGTGGGGACAGCCCTGCTGCTTCGCCATTCTTAAGCCGAGGGAACTGGAGGCTGCCATACCTGAGCCCTGGAAGGGAGTGCGACTGGGGACTCCCGGCTCCTCACCTGGGTGCTACTTGGTGCTCTGTGTCTGCCCCCGAGGCTGGGGCCCTTACGGTTCAGTCTGGGGCTCTCTGCCTCCCAGTTGTTTTCACAGGAGACTCCCCATGGGGAACTGCTCTCTCAGCTGAATCCTCAGCACTGAGTCAGACTGCCACAGGCAGGCCAACAGGGGGTCCCCTGGGCGGGGGCTGCCTTACACTCGGGTCCATTTGTCAGCTGAGGAGCAAAAGGGTCGTTGAATAGGGTCACGTGGGGTCTCTGCAGACAGCGCTGTCCCTGGAAGGACGGCGGCCCTTGGGACTGAGCCGAGGAGAAGGGCTCCGGGCACATGCCCTCGAGACCCCCACCCGCATCCACCCTTCGTGTCTGTCTGGGCACCAGGGCATTTAGGAGGGACTCAGTAATTTGGAACACCTCCTGCCCTGGCTGCAGCAGTGCCAGTGACCTGAGCTTTCTGGGGATGCCCCGGCCCCCAGATTCCCTGCACAAGGACCCCAATCCGGAGAGGAGCCATGGGGGGAAGGGAGTCTTCTGGGTAAGGAGGCTCAGGGTCTGAGGTTCCCCAGGAACGCCCCCCTCCTGGTGCCTCCCCACCCAACGCCACTCCCGAGCAGCGGCTGGCCCAGCCTGGGAGGGGCTCCTGTGCCGCCCAGGGACTCGGGCTGGTCTCTGCCCAGCCTTGGTGTCGCCAGGTCAACTGGGCGAGTCTGTCCCTGGCCGCACAGATGCTGGGAGGGGCCTCAGGTACTGCGGGGCCTCCACCTCTGCTGGCTCCTGCGCCCACTTGGGGAGCAAGATGACGTCCTGGCCGCAGGTGGGGGTGCGGGGCGAGGGAAGGTCTGTACAGGGCAGCGCTGAGAGGGGGCTCCAGCTAGGAGACCGCGAAGGGCGGGCGGCTCCCAGCAGCGCGGGGCACCTGCGACTCACGCTGTCCTCGCTGGCGCCCGGCAGGTGGTCGGCACTGCGGCAGCGGCACCCTGGCGCCCCTCACAGAGGCCACCTGTCCCTCGTCTCCACTGAGGAGACGCACCCCGCCTCCCGGGAAGATGGCGCGTCCTTAGCTTCGCCTCCGCTTTTCCCTCCCCCTGGAGTCGGCGAGGGCAGGTGCGGGGGTGGTGGTGGAATTGGGGGGTCCAGGCTCTGGCCTCTGCCCTCCGCCCTTTTCCAGAGGCCTCTAGGGTAGGTTGGCGAGGCTCGGGCTGCGCCGCCCCTGGAGCAGACTTCCTCCGGCCCTGGGACTGGCGCCCCATCCTCGCCCGCTGAATCCGAACCGGAACGCTCGGGGCCACAAGGTCGGAGCCTCCCCGTCCTTCCCGCGCAGCCGGCGGGGGTCTCGGCGCTCCCTGCAGCCGGAGACGCGCCGCCCCCGGAAGGGATCTGAAGACTGGAGCCCGCAGGGCACTTTCGGGGTCCCCACCTGGCCGTCTCCCGTGCTCGGCCGCCCCTCCCCAGGCCTCGCTCGTCCTCACCAGACAGAGCTTCCGCACGAGGGCGCATCAGGGCGCGGGAGCTCTGGGCTGGCTCCCTGCGCTCCCCGGAAATCTGCCCGGCGCTGCGTTCCTTTCTGCGCGCGCCTCCAGGGCTCAAGTTCTAAACTCATCACCTGGGCACCCGAGGTTGGCCCCGGGCGCGCCGGAGCCCTGTGCCTGGAGTTCTACAGCTGGCACCTCGCGGACTTTGCAAACTTCTGCCAACTCGGGCCGACGCGGCTCCCCCAGACCGCGACGAGCACCGCGGTTTGCACTTCTCTCCCCTTTCCTATCAGTGCCCCGCCCGCCAGCCTCGCGAGGCTCCGCCCACATCCGGCCCTGCCCAAATCGGGCGGTGTTTATTACGGCGCGAGCTCAGCGCGGCTCTGCCCGGGCGCATATAAGGGGCGGCCGCGCGCCTTCGCCACAGGCAGGGGTGCACCCTGGACACTGCTGCCCGGGAGCTCCAGGAGGCTTGCGGGGTGCGTGTGCGCTCGCGCGTGTGCTCCACCGTTTTGCTCTTGCTCGGGGTCTGTCAGAGGGGGACCCCTGGAGACGTAGCTGGAGTCCAACTAGAGCGTGCAGTGGGCGCCCTTCTTGGGGGGCCGGGGGCTGGGTGACCCCAGGCCTGCAGGGCGTGCCGCTGAGGCTCTTCTCCGTCCTAGGGTGGGAAAGGCTCCCGTGGGGAAAGAGCCAGGGATCCAGGAGAGGACAGCGCCCTGCCTGCCCCAGCCACTGCACCTCAAGCCCCAGGCCGGGGACCAGGCTCCCCAAGTCAGAGGAGCAGGCCTGGGTAGGGCCAGGAGCTGCCCAAACCGGTTTTCCCACCCTGGTGGAAGCTTCTGCTCAGGTATTTCAGACCCAGCTGTCCCCTGCAGCGCATCTGGGGGCCTCGGGCACTCCCCCAAGCAGAATCGCTTTCCCCATTGTTGTTTCGGAGGGGGTTTCTCCCGGCTTTTCCACCTCGGGGATGCCCTGAGCACTTGGCAGCAGTCCACAGGGAGGTGTCTGCTTGTGTCGGTGGCACCGGCAGCCCCCCAGTGTGGGTCTCCTCCTCCTCTGCCCTTTCTACACCCACCTGCTGTCCTCACCCTCCCTCTTCTGTTTGGCCGTGCAGGACTTACTCAATGGAGCACTAATTCAGTTATCCCAGCATTTTTCATCCTCTAAAAAAATCCTCAGCAGAGATTGTAAACAGGAACTCATCACGCTCTAGCCCCCACAATGCTGGGGGCGGGGGAGGGACACCTCCTCTGAACTGGCATCATTCTGTGCTGGGTTTTGACTCAAACCTTGACGTGGCTAAATGCAGAATGAGAAGGGGGGCGGGGGGCTGCTTGCAACCCAGGGGGTGGGCGGGCAGGGGAGCAAGCAGGCTTCCCAAATGCTTAATGTAATCACGGGCCAGCTGCGTGCACTTGTAAAGTTGTTATAACCCCTCCTGGTTATAAACAGGAAAGCGCAGAATATAAAGCAAGAGACCCGCATTCACAAATAATACCAGCTCTCCCGTCTGCCAAATTCCCCTTTTATGGTGCTCCCTGCCTGCAACCTCAGCGCGGGGAGACCTTCGCTGCTCCCCTTGAACTCTCCCAAAGGGCTGATTTTGAAACACCCCTCCATTCAGCTGTGGACCCGGACCCCACACTCCCTCAGCTCCCCAGTGCCTGCGTGTCCCCGAGGAGTTCTCCTCCTACAGCACCCCCAGGTGGAGGCTTGCCCTTCTAGAGCACACCAACTCCTGCAGGGCCTCGAGACCGTCCCTGAGGGCTGCATCCTCCCTCACCAGACCTCAAACCTCTTGGTAGCACCCCCCCCTCCCCGCCCCAGCTTTCAAAGACCTCCAGACATTTCACTGAGCCAACTTCACATGGCATGTCGGTCTCGGCCAAGGAAAGACATGTTGTGGGAGGCCCCGGAACTCCGGGGATCCCCTGGTCAGAGGCACCCCCACCCCGGCTCTCCTTCCTGGCCCACAGACCTCGCAGAGCGCGGCCGACATCCTGCCGGCTGACTGGGTGTGCTCACAGCACAGCGGCAAGGGGTGGACGTGATATTTCAAACATCAGATCAGTGCGTTTATATATTGGGTGCCCGGAAATTTTTCCAAATAAACACAGCTTGATTCAACTTGGGTGGGCGGACTTATCAACAGACTAATTCTATAAACAAATGAAGAACTAGCCCCGAAACCGATTGGCTGGTATCAAGAAGACACGTGGAGGGAGAAGCTTGGAGTTTTTCAGCAATGAAATTTTAATTAATGTGGGTGGGCTGAGAACACAACGACTGTTTATCATAGACAATTTATTTTCCAGCGCTAAGTCAACATATAATAGCAAACTTACAACAATTATTTAACATCTTTAAGGCCATGAGGAAGGGACAGAGCACGGAGCTGCAGGGGAGAGCGACGGAGCAGGCTGCAGAGGCGCGGCGCGCTCCCCAGGACGGCGCCTGCGGCGCGGGGCACAGTCCCTAAGCCGCCCCGGCCAGGTCGGGGAGCTCCGAGCCAGAGCCGCAGCGCGCGCTCGCCATGAGCCACCTCTTCAGCCCGCGGCTGCCGGCGCTGGCCGCCTCGCCCATGCTCTATCTGTACGGGCCTGAGCGGCCCGGGCTGCCTCTGGCCTTGGCGCCCGCTGCCGCCGCGCTGGCAGCCTCGGGCCGGACGGAGCCCCCCCAGAAGCCGCCCTACAGCTACATCGCGCTCATCGCCATGGCGATCCAGGATGCACCGGAGCAGAGGGTCACGCTCAACGGCATCTACCAGTTCATCATGGACCGCTTCCCCTTCTACCACGACAACCGCCAGGGCTGGCAGAACAGCATCCGCCACAACCTCTCGCTCAACGAGTGCTTCGTCAAGGTGCCCCGGGAGAAGGGGCGGCCGGGCAAGGGCAGCTACTGGACGCTGGACCCGCGCTGCCTGGATATGTTCGAGAACGGCAACTATCGGCGCCGGAAGAGGAAGCCCAAGCCGGGCCCCGGGCCCCCGGAGGCCAAGCGGGTCCGCGCGGAGCCGCAAGAGCGCGGCGCAGAGGCGCAGCCGGAGGCAGAGACCCGGGGAGGACTCCCCGGTCCCACCACCTGCCGCGAGGGAGCCTCCGCGCGCCCCTCGCCCCTCCGAGAGGGCTCCCCTCCCCCGGTGCCCCTCCACTGGCCGCCCGCAGTGTCCCTGGCGGATGCGGACCAGCCAGCGCCGGTGCGCGCGGTGAATGGGCCTGGGCGGCCTCCGCCAAAGAGCCCCGACAAGCCCAAGAGCTTCAGCATAGACAGCATCCTGGCGGGGGGGCAGGGCCGCAAGGCCCCTGGGGTGGGGGCCCTCCTGGGCCCCAGCTGTCTGGGCACCTCACTTCTGGCCACCACCTCCAGCCTCCTGCCACCCTTTAACGCCTCCCTGATGCTCAACCCGCACGTGCAAGGCGGCTTCTACCAGCTCGGGATCCCCTTCCTGTCCTACTTCCCGCTGCCGCTGCCCGAGGCCGCGCTGCGCTTCCAGTGAAGCTCGGAGCCCCGGCCCTCTCCTGCGGGGTCGCTCTCCCTTCTCTGGAGGGACCAGGGCTCGACCATGCGGGAGGAGGCAGTTTTTTCAAAAACTGTCTTTTCCTCTGCCGTCGGGATCCTGGAACCAGCCTCGGCACAGAAGGCGGGAGAACTTTCCCCACCGAGCGCTTTGGAGAGTTCAAGACCCTGGCCAGCCGGCTGGGCTGGGGCACCTGGACCTCCTAGCAGGCGAGCAGCGAATTCCTTGACCCTGGGTCAGCCTTGCTGCCTGATCTTCCGCTCCCCACCGCGGGGCCTGCGTGCCCACCCAGGCAGGCCCAGACGGCCAGGCTGGAACACACGCGCAGCGGGCCCTTGGGACCGGCCGGGGTCTGGTGCTCTGCCCCAGCTCAGCTCTGAGCTTGGTGTTTATCCTGAAGGCCAGTCGTGGGGACACAGGAGTGGCCCTCTTTCTCAGGTTCTCCAGGACGCTTAGGGGCGGGCAGAGATCCGACCAACAGGAGAGATTCCTCCTGCTCTCTTCTCCGTGCAGCGCTGCAGCGGGCCGCTCTCTGCTGGGCGCATGGGGGTCCTGCTCCCCCGATGCGGGGCGGCGTCCGAGCGGCGACGTGTCCGCCAGGTCACCGTGGGCAGCCCCTTGTCAGCGGAGAGGGCTCCCTCGTCCGGGTGCGCCCTCCCACCCGTGCTGCCCGGCTCGCTGCTGTTTTTAAGGAGTCGCAGTTTTCAGGAGGCCCTGAAAGTGTGTGAGCTGAGGGGTTTGTCTCAGACGGGGCAAGGAGCCCGAGCTCCTTGTGTTCTCCAGAGCTGGGTGACTGCTGCTCACGTTCCGGAACCGTGCATGGAGGGTCACTGATAACCAGAGAGGCTGGGCCAGGCAAGCTTCTGGGAGGACGGCTGAGGTTTCCACAGCTCAGCGTGCTTGGAACTCTGGGTCACACCTCTGACTTCTTAGGGTGTCTCTGTCTGGGTTGTCTTGGGGGCTGAAATCTGATTACCCTGCAAGCATCTTTAACTTTGATGTGGGGAGAAAGCCTGGTAGGCCGTGGGCTCCTGGGGCCTCAGGCCTTCGGGATGGTCTGACACTTTCCAGGGCGCAAAGCAGCACCGAGAGCCCTGAGGGTTACCCGGAAAGGCACTTTCTTTTCACAGGCGCAGAGCTGACTCTGGCCCCTCCTCAGTGCCTGCCACGTTCCTGGGGGGAGGAGGGACTGAGCGCTTGGCCCAGAGTCTCCTGGCTTTGGGGGCTTTGGCGGGCCCCCCACTGAGACGCAGGCTGTTGGGGATCGGCTGGGCCGTCACAGGCTGTGCTGTGTCCCAGGGCTCAGCCTCTGTGAATAAAGTTGGTTTCACATCAGCTCCTCAGTGACTGGCTCCTGCATTGCTGGGGGTGAGGAGCAGGGCCGGGGCTGGGGCGGGAGTGTGCGGCAGATGCTGGCTGCTGAGGGCGGAGCAGGGCAGGGCGGGGGCCCTCTGGACAGTGCCGGGTGCTGTGGCGGTCAGAGGGAAAGGAAAACATGCCCAACAGGGTGTTTCACTTCCTCGGAGCGGCCTGAGGATCAGACCTGCGCTCTCATCTGCTTCCTGGGAACGCCGCGGCTTGTTGTCAGCTCCGCGCTCTCTGTCTCCCGCACACGCACGTTGGCCGGGCCAGACCCGGGCGCCGTGGCGGCTGCGGGCTGCTGCTGGTGTGTGTGCAGTGTGCGTGTGTAGGGACACATGTCTGCATGTGTGCGCGCGCACGGCTTCTCGGACAGCCGCGGTTTTGGCATACTGACGAGGCGCACGCCCAGTGCCACGTCCTGGCCGGGCAGCTGCATTCCCAGCGTCCTCCAGGGCCCTGAGCCAGCCTTGGTTTGGGGTCTCGTGTTGCATCATCAGCGTGACGCCCACAGGTCTGTGGGCGTCCGGATGGTGCTGCTGCGCTGAGGCTCACCCGCCACGACCCCCGGCTCAGAGAGCCCCGCAGCAGCTGCGGGCCGGCCCCTGTGGCTGCTGACGGCCTCCGGGTCCCCGGTGTCCACGGGGCCTGAACGGGACGTGTTTCCATGAGTCACGTGTCCCTGGCAACCAGGAGGCCACATGTGGTCCTGTCGGCCTCACATGGTGTGGTCAGCGTGTCCACGTGTGGGCTGAAGACCGGCCACCCGTGGTGTTATTGTTACAGCTGAGAACAGAGCCCGAGCCGGCCGTGGTGACGTCAGCACCGCGGACCTGGGCGGTTCCGTCTCCAAGTGGGCTGTCTCCACAGAGCAGAGGCTGTTCCCGGTCCCAGCACATGTGGCCACGCGCAGGGCTCGCTGGAGAAATAAAGAGCACGAGCTGGTAGGAGACGTAAAACTCTTCCAAGTTGCAAGCAGGCCGAGTGTGCAGGTAGCCGGGGCCTGTCCTTGCTGTGTGGCCTCCCTGGGCCCCCGCCGAGGTCTGCAGGGCCAGGCGCGTGTGGCAGTGTGCAGCATGGCCTGCAGTGGGGCGATAGGGAGTGGGGGGTGCGTGCTGAACCAGGGCGGGCGGCTTTTCCAGCGGCTTCCAAATGCCAGTCACACGAGCAAACCAAACATGTAGGCCGGACGGGAGTCAGGCCCGGGGTTTACCGTGGCAGCCCCTGAGCCAAGGGCATAACTCAGTGAACCCCCTGGGGTGAGGGCCTGTCTTGGGATGCCTGTCGTGAGAGTGGGGGTGGAGCCCCAGACAGAGGCTGGCACCCCAGCTTGGCCCTTGCTGTGTGACGTCTGCCAAGCACCCAGCTCTCTGGCCTTAGCGTCCCCCACCTCACTCGGCACCCCTGGACCGGGTCCACGGGGCCCACAGCCCACAGGGCTATGCTGGGCGTGAGCTCAGCGGCGGCTGACGGCGCCTACCCGGTCTCTCGGCCTCTCGGGCCCCGGAGCGCGGGAGGCCTGCGCGCCTGGGCAGAGTCAGAGAGCAGGAAGGCCCCGTGGGCAGGCCCGCCCTGAGGAGCACTGGGGACTTGTTGGTTCTGTAGCAAAATGGAACCAACAGGTCTGCTCCCGCAGCCCATGCTGGAGGCGAGGAGGACCCCAGGGGCTGGGCTCCATGTTCCCCTTGGGGTGACATCTCCCGAAGCCCCCCGGGAGGGGCATCTGCACAGCCCCTCGGAGGCCTGGTCCTCCGGGCTTCCCAGGCCTTGCTGGGGGCAGGGCGCTGGGCCCCGAGGGGTGTGCATGTGGCCCTTTCTTCCTGGCCCCGGCCTGGCCGGAAGCCCCGCCCGGCTCCCGGGGACCCCCAGCCCAGGAAGCAGTTTTTCCTAAACTCTCGCGTTTCAGAGTCTGCCATATAAAGCGGCAGGAACATTTCTCTTAAACGCCGAGGCTAAATATAGCAGGGTTTGGTCAGCTAGAACATTTTTAGAAAGCACATTACAAATCAGGAATGTTTTGGAGAAATAAATAAACTTTCCCACATTTTTGGACTTTGAGTCGGCACCAGCGGCTCCATCTTGAGAGTGCTGGGCGGGGGGCGATGAATAATGCATGTTTGGGCTCCGCAGGGGCCGAGCGCGCACCCCTCACTCCCCAGACTCCAGCTTCCTGGAGACCCTGCTGCAGCAGAAGGCGCCCGGGCGGCTCAGGTGCTGGCGGGCCCACAGCCGCCCACGCAGACAGTCGCTTCCCATGAAGAGGGCTCAGCACCGCGGGAAGCTGGTTCTCAGCTTCGCCCTGGGCCCTTCACAGCGAAGGGCCACATGAACAGCGGGGCGCGAACACAACCGTCATGCGTGTGGGACACCCCCAAACTCGCCTGACCGCGGCGGCCTGGTGGGAACCCACCGTAGCCCCGAGGGGCTGCCCTGGCCAGTGCGGGTGGGCGGGGGCTGCAGTGCAGACCCACAGCAAAGGGCCCAGGCCTCTGCGGAGGACACGGCGTCGGGAGAGATGCGTCTGCTTCTCCACGGCTCACTTCTGCTCTCCCTCTTTGCTCTGGTGTTCCTTGGGACCCCCATGGAGATGTGAGCACCCCCAGGCGTGGCTGCACCCCAGCCCTGTACCCCTGTACTCCCAGGCCCATGTCCTGTCCCCAAAGTGGATTGGCCGTGCTGGGAGCTGACCGGCGTGTTCTGAAAGCCCCGGCCGGGCTGTCCGCAGGCAGGGTGGAGTCTCTTCGGCGGCCGGGGCCAGGCCCCTGCTGGGCCCCGCAGCGGAGGAGGCGCCCAGCACAGGGCCCCCCTTCTTCTGTCTCTCCACTCTTGCGCACAGTCTCCCCGGGCAGAACAGACGCTCAGCCGCGCGGCCCCATGGCCTCTACGCGGGCAGGGTTGCCCTGCCCTCAGCACCCTCCGGGGCGCCCTGTGCACATGTGCAAGCGAAGGGGGGCGCTTGGGAGTCTGAAAGCGAGAGCAAGCGTCTGGCTCAGCGTCGCCGCGGCAACCTGCTGCGGGAGAGTGTGACTGGCGTCGCCGATGTCATTTCCCACGTGTTTTATTGGCATTTTTTGGCAATTGATACATTTTGATTTTTGTGTTTTCTGGCTTCATCAGTGCTACCCCAACGTCTGTCAGCATTGTCACCGTCATCGCCGTCACCATTGTCCCGTTAGCTCCGTCTTCATCAACACGGCCCCCAGCATTATCGCCACCACCATTATCACCACCACCGCCGTCACTGACATCATCACCTCCACCACCACGTCATCACCGCCTCCCAGGAGCCCCGTGCAGCGCTTCTCAGAGCACAGGGCACAGGCCTTCCGCGTTAGCCGCTGACGGTCCGGCAGCCCAGGGGACGAGCAGAGGAGCGGCTGCGGCTGCCAGGTCCTCTCCCTCTCGCCTGCCCGGCTGCCCGCCCGCCACTCACGAACCGCCCCCCCCGTTCCGAGCTGTCCATGAGCTCCCATATGCCCATTTATCAGTCCCCTCGCCGTCCATTCGGTTTTCTATTTTGAAATAATAGGAATTCACGGAAAGTCACAAAAAAGCAAAAGAGGCTTATTTTGAACAGTTTTTATGTTCATTTTCCACTTAATTTTAACTAACCTCATACGTATGATCATGATCTCCGCACACGCACACACACACACTCACACGCGCGCACACACACACCCCCCACAGAGGGGTGTGGCCGGCCCGGGATGTTGCTTTCTGGCCCCCTGCTGTGACGGCGGCTCAGGAACGGACCCGAGACCCCCTCAGCACTGCTGGCTGGTACCTCCAGTCCATGACCTCTCCGTCCTCCCCCTACTGTGATGCCCCTCGTCTTGGGGGCCCCCGGCTTCGCTGTCTCAGCTGCACGGGATCTAGCTTCCTGTTCCCGCTGTGCCGCACCCCCTGGGCGGCCGGGCCGCGCCCCCCAGCTCCCTGCACCTCCTCTGGTCTGTTTCCACCATGGGTCTCTGCTGGCCCAGCCCTGGGACCCCAGGGGCTTGGCTTACGCTGAGCCCCACTCCCAGACAGAGGCCCCAGTGACGGGAGTGTGCGGTGGAGCTGGGACCAGCGGCTCCAGCGCCGGCGAGGGAGGCTGCAGGCCAGGAGCCGGGCTGTGTGGGAAAGCCGCGTGGCACGAGGGGACAAGAGTGTCTGGGCCGAGCGGAGCAGACTGCCGCGGGGGCCCTCGGGCGTCTCACTCTCCTCCCGCCTCTCCGACCCGCGTCGGCCACACGCCGTCTCGTTTCCCCGTCTCGCAGCCCCGCGCGGCCGCCCAGAGTCCTCCCCCGAGGGGTGAGAAGTCGAGTGGACTGAGGCCTTGCCCCCAGCGTGCAGCTGGGTGAGGCGGGCTCGACCCCGCAGCCTCTGGTGTGACGCCCCCGCGGCCTCCCACTCCCTCCCACCAGGTCCCCCTGGAGCCCTGCCTGGCCAGCTGGCCCTGGGCTCCGAGGCCTCCGCTGGGGCGGCGCTGCCCGCTCGGGGGTGGGGTGGGGGCTGAGGCCGGGTGCCACTGAGCAGCCTGCTGGCCAGACTCGGTCTTCACAACAGAGAGCGCACCTCGGGGCCACCGCACCGAGGGGAACGCCTTATCATCGCCCGCTTTGAGGCCCAGAGAAAGCAGCCGCGTTTCCATCACGTGCTCACCTCTCGGTGGTCACACCCAGAACCCGCCGGGCCTCGCTGCCAGGGTGCCTGGGCCTCGGCCAGTGAACCAAAGACTGACTTCGTGGTTCTCAGTGGACACGTTAAAAAAGAAACCCAGGTTAACTTCAGTAATGCTTGTATCTACCCCGCATGGCCCGCGCGGATTGCTTCAGCAGGCGGCGGAATGCCACGAGCCCTGAGCTGCCTTGCATCTCCCGTGACCCACGCAGTCCTTCAACCTTGGTCGTGTTTCGGCTTAGGCGCCCCGACCTTTGGACAGGCACCTTCACATGCTGGGGATGGGGCCATGGGTAGCAGCGTCCCTCCGCTGTCCCGCTCACCCCCTTGCAGCTCCGCAGTCTCTCCCTGCTCCTCCCACCTGCCACCGGTCACCACTTGCCCACCAGGCCCCCCCGCCAGGCGTGGACTCTCCGAGGGCTGAGGCTGTGTCACCTTTATTGCTCTCCTTTTTCCCTATAAGGCGCAGTCCATCCCCCTCCGCACACCAGGCATCCCCAAGGTTCTGGCAACAGGGTCCCCTCTTCCTCGATGCCTGAGTCTTCCACTGGAGTCGGCGCACCTGAACCCAGCGCTGGGGGCGCACAGTGTGGACAGAAGGGACACAGCTTCTTCCAAAGGCACCACCCGGTGTCCCTTCCTGTGGGCTTGCTCTCAGCCCTCCACCCACTCAGCCCAAGGGGGCAGGTTATGGGGCTTCAGCAACTGGTCAGCGTGGCTGGACTTAACCTGGCATCCGGGACCAGCCTTGCGCCATCCCCTTGGCGTGAATCCCCTTGGTTCACGTGCTTTCTATCTGGCTTTCGAGGGCCTGCCCCTCCCCCACCCAGCTGTGGGGGTCCAGAGCGGCCACTGGCCCGTGGGCACGGCCGTTGCTCACATGGCCACGAGCCGCAGTCTCCAATCGAGCTTTTAAAATGAATGTTTTGACTCTCCCTGCCCGATCCTGTCGTCTCCCCAACGGCTCGGCATTCGGGCCAGCTCCCAGTTCTGCTGGCGGGACCCCGGCGGGGAGAGGAGGCGTGAACTCTCCAAGGCACGAAGTCATGTAGCGGAGGGTTGAGCGGGGGCTCCGGGCTCCCAGTCCGGAGGGCAGGGGTGTAGGCTGCGGCTCATGAGAAAAACGCCTCCGGAGCAGGGTTCCTCTGCGGGCTGGGACCTCCCAGAAAAATCAAAGAGCAGGACGGCCCTACACTGCTGCGGACGAGACCCAGGGGTCCCCTTTTGAATCTCGGCCCCTTCCCAGAGGGCGGGGGGAACTTGAGAACTGCAGGCTCGACCTCTGGATTTATAGGTTTTCCAGGGAGTCGTCCCGTCCCCTCTGGCGAGGGGTAGGGAGGCTGGGAGGGCCAGGGGCGGGGGCAGCAGGGCTGTGGGAAACAGGAAAAGTCCTTCGAGCTCCATTAAGAGCGAGCGGTTGCCTTTCCCAGCTCCGGAATTCTCCGCGGGCCTCGTAACTCACGCCGCAGACCCGCGCAGGGAGCTGCCGGGAGCTGCGCGGTACAGCCGCACGGGCACTGCTGTGTGCGCTCGTGGCTGCATGCGTTGGCGGCGGCTGGTCATGTGTGTGCTTGTGTGTATGCGATGGTGTGTTGTGTGTGATTGTATGTGTGGTGTGTGGCCTTGTGTGTGTGTGCTCGTTATCTGTGTGTGATTGTGATTGTATGTGGTTATGTGTGTGGCTCTGTGTGATGTATGGGGTATTGTGTGTGTGTGGTTGTGTGTGGGTGCGACTGTGTGTGATTGTGCGCATGGTTGTGTGTGTGATTGTATGTGGTTGTGTGTGTGTGGTTGTGTGCGGTTGTGTGTGCTTGCGATTGGATGTGTGGCTGTGCGTATGGTTGTGTATGTGGTAGTGTATGTGTGCGGTTGTGTGTGGGGGCTGTATGTGTGGTTGTATGTGGTTTTGTGTGTGTGTGGTTGTGTGTACGGTTGTGTTTATGGTTGTATATGTGTGCGGCTGTGTGGGGGGCTGTGTGTGTGGTTGTATGCGGTTTTGTGTGTGTGGTTGTGTTTGTGGCTGTGCGTGGTTGTGTGTGTGTGGCTGTGTTTGTGGTTATGTGTGGCTCTGTGTGTGTGTCTGTGTGTGGTTGTGTGTGGGGCTGTGTGGCTGTGTGAGGCTGTGTGTTTGTGTGTGTGTGTGTGTGGTTGTGTGTTGTGTGTGTGTGGCTGTGTGTGACTGTGTGGCTGTGTGTGTGTGGCTGAGTGTGGGGCTATGTGTGGTTGTGTGTGTGGTTGTGTGTGGCTGTGTATGGTTATGTGTGTGACTGTGTGTGTGGCCGTGTGTGGCTCTGTGTGTGGTTGTGTGTGTGGCTGTGTCTGTGTGTGTGGCTGTGTGTGTGGCTGTGTGTGGCTGTGTGTGTGTGTCTGTGTGTGGTTGTGTGTGGGGCTGTGTGTATGTCTGTGTGGGGCTGTCTGTGTGTGTGTGTCTGTGTGTGGTTGTGTGTGTGTCTGTGTGTGTCTGTGTGGGGCTGTTTGTGTGGCTGTGTGTGTGGTGACACTGGAGGCAGAGGACTCTGGCGTCCAGCACTGGCCATGGCGCTGCGCTCTCCGGGCTGGGGGTGCCTGGTGCTCTCCTCACCCCGCTCCTCCATGCCACCTCCCGGCGCAGGGGCCGTGCTCCGAGGCTGTTTTCATTAGCAGAGCGCTGTGTAGTAGTAGTTGTCAGCGTGCTTGTGCTTCTGTTCTCATGTCCGTGGAGGCCAAGTGCAGCGGTGTGAAGCCCACTGCGACTGCGCATTCCGCGACGCGCCCCTCCCTCGCCGCCATCACTCCAGAGCAAACTTCAGGCCCTGCGGCTGCCGGGGGTTATTTATAGCGGCTCCGTCATCAATAAAAACTTCAAAAGGCGTCTGTGGCTCTTCTATCAGAAAGCCAATGAAAACGCCGCACAGACATGGGGAGGAAGCGGGACGCGGTCCGCGCGGAAGGCCCGGTCCAGCCGACACGCCCGGGACGCGCAGGAGCTGCCCAGCAGCCGGCCCCTCGCTCGGCGTGGCGGGCAGGGCCCTGGGCCGGGCCCGATGCACCTCGAGGTGGCCCTCTGCTGCCACAGCCTATGCATGCCACGGCTCGCGGGTCCGCGCGGCCTGGGCGGGGTGGGCAGCGTCTCCGTGGAGGCCCCAGCTTCCCACCAAGGCCCCTGGGAGCCACGCTGGCGCCATGTCGCGGGGTGTCCGCCAGGGGTGGCCGGCATCGCCCGCTCCCGTCGGCGCCGTCTTTGGGGACATCAGTCGTGCGTCCGGTGTCAGCTCTGGTCAGTGTGGCTGCTGTGCACACGTGGCCGAGGGGCTGCGGGAGGCCCTGCTGCCCAGGCAGGCCCCCGTCATCCAGAGCTGGGCACTCGGGTTGGCAGCAGGTTGGGCTGCCAGGAAGCCGACCCCGAGGACTGTTCTGGGTGGGGTGCCTCTGGCGGGGGCGGGGGTCGTGGGGGATGGGGCGGCCGTGTGTCCCCGGGGTCCGGCCGCCGCTGGGCTGGCTCCCTGCCAGGGGCGGGGGCGCTGCAGCCCCCTGTTGTGTTTCCCCAAGTCTGCGGGGAGGGCTGACGCTACGCCCAATGCGGGCACAGGCCTGGGTGCCCTTGCTGAGGCGGCGCGGGAGGTGGCAGAGCAGCCCCAAGCTTGGGCGGGCGCTCTGGCCTCGCCGGGGGCCTCGCCCTCGGCCCTCAGCCCCTGCTCAGCTGTGGCTTGTGCGGCTCAGGTGCCGCGCGGGGCTGACCGTGGCCGAGCGGGCTGAGGGTCCTGTCCTCTGCTCGCCGCGTCGGCACCCGGGAGGGGCAGTGCCCAGAGGCGGGCCCGAGCCGCCGTCGGCCTGGAGATCTGGGCCGCTGCTTGTCGGCAGGTGCCGCCCCGCAGCGCCTCGGCCTTCCCTCCCTGACGTGGGCCGTGCACGTCCAGGCGGTGGCCAGGTGGGATGAGGGCCCCTCTCCGCATGGCGTCCCGCGCTGGGCCGCGCCACAGCCTCCCAGATGAGCGGCGCCGGGGAGAGGTGGCTGCCAGCATCTCACAGGGCCGCGCGGGGCGGGCAGCCAGAGCCTGCCGCTCACCGCGGTCTCATGGCTCGGGCAGCTTCCCGGGAACACGGGCCCCGCCCCGCGGCGGCCGTGAAGAGAGTGGACGCTGGTCTGGGGCGGTGCTGGCCGCCCCACGCGCTCACAGCGCCCCAGGACGCCCTCGGTGAGGATGCTTGCTCCCCACTGGCCAGCACGGGGCTGGGCCCTGCCCCCGCCCCCGGAGCCTGCGGCCGGGGTCCCGTGTCAGGCAGTGGAGGGGTGCTTGCGGGGGGCCTTCTGGGGGAGCCAGGAGTGGGCACAGGACAAAGCGGGGTGCTGCCCTTTGCCGTTTCCTTCGCCGCGGGTGGCGGGGCCTGGGCTTCGGCCCCGGGCCTGGCCCTGGGAGGCGGCACTGCCGGGGACGCTGGCCTCGCCGCCCACTGTTCGGGGGACCCTTTCTTTCACCCCACTCTCGGCGTGAGCCACACTCGCTGCATCTGGGGTTTGCTGACCGTCTCACGCTGTTTTGGAGATGCCTGGCGTTTGATAAAACCGAAAAGGTATTTGCCAAGTCCTGTTCCCCTTCATTTCTAAACCCATGTGGATTTGAAGGGGAATTTAATCCATATGTTTCTGATTCATTTGCTCTTAACTCATCCAAACCTTGTTTCAGAAAAGCTATTTGATGTCCAAGGAGCTTTCGGAGTTGGGGTTTCAGCCTTTCCAAGTCTTCCCTTCCGGCATTGAAACGGGATGTTGCCTCTTGCCAAGCCCAGACGCGCTCGCAGCAGAAACAGGCTCGCGTTTGGTCGGCAGAGTGCTGTGAGTCCTCAGCGGGCTGTGGAGACTGTGTGGACCCCCCACCCGGGGCGTCCCTGTGCCCCGGAGCCGCCGCCCCACGCGGTCCTCTCCTTGGCTCTGCCTGGAGGGGCAGCTGGGAGGCGCCATGCCGGGGACCGTGGCTCAGAGGGGCTGAATTTGCTTCAAGTCTGAATGTGGCGAACTCAATAATGGCGTCTGGAGCAGATGCCCTGGACCTGCACCCCAAGCCGCAGCCACCACCCCGCGGCAGCCTCACACTCGAGGCGCCTCCTGGGCCCGGGGTCGTCTTGTCCTCGACCACTTAGTGTCCACCCCTCAAACACAGGTTGGAGGGGTCCTCAAACAGCCCCACGTCCCGCTCACACGCCGTGGGGCCACGCGCAGCCTTCCCGGCCCTCGCGTCCGGCGTGGAAGCCGGGCTTCTCCCTGCGCCGTGGCCTGCGCGCCCCAGTCAGCCTGCCGGCCCCCAGGCCTGCCTTCTGGCGTCTGGGCTGGCGGCACCGATGGCGGAGTGCCGGTTCTCCGTGGACTGCGCCTGTCAGGTCTCCTCGCAGACTCTGTGAAGTAGAAAGTGAGAGTCGCCATGAAGGGGAACGGTCGCGAGCCGGGGCCAGCGCCTGCGGAGGGGGAAGCAACGGGGACACGAGTTAGGCCCTGCGCAGCTCTGACCCGAGCCGGGGTGAGCACGCCACACTCCCGGAGGGGCAGGCGGGGAGGAGGCCGGCCCCACACGTGTCCATGTCTGCTGTCTCCTCACACTGCCCTGGGCCCGGCCCCCTGCCCCGTCTTGTGTGGGCAGGGGTAGTCTCCCGACGCCTTCCAGCCTCAGCTTCTCTAGGGCCACGTCTCGCGCTTTAGAGTCCACAGACGCCCCCACGGGAGCCTTCCGCCCGCTCAGGTGATGGGGGGGCATCTCCGCCACCCCAGAAAGCTCTTTCCAGCCAGCACCCCGTCCGAGGAAGCCTCCCCCCACCCGACGTCACCACGATGCCTTCATCGCTCCGTGTTTTTCATGAAGGAAGAGATTTACTTCGCTGTCTTAGCTACGTTTTCAGAAGCATGACACGGCTCTCTGATCAGTCAAGGTTCGCAAGAAAGTTTCACTGGGACTTTGCGGCTCCCCTCCAGAGCCCGGCCCCGTGCTGCGGACTGATCTTCGGCATGAAACCAAAAGGACAAACAAACAGAAAAAGGAAATGGCCGTAACTCAGCTCCTCGATCCCCTGCGCTGGTGCCTCCAAAGCAGCTAGTGAGACGATTCCAGAAGCAGTAAACACACCCCACGCGCGGGAACAGGGGTGTCTGCGTTTACGGGGAGCCCTGGGCAGCGGGCGAGGCTGGCCGGGCGGCCCAGCGCCCCAGCAGTGCCCCGAGCTCCCACCAGCGGGCCTGGGGTGCTGGTGCCGCCGTCTCCCCCGGGAGCCCCTTGCCCGCCCGCTGCCAGCCCCTCCTGCGTCTTCTGGGCGGCGCCGGGCTTGTCTGGGCCCTTGCGTGCGGCGTGGCTTCCTCGTGTGGGGTCCTCTGTGAGGACACCCACCTCCCCGCCGTGACCGGCCACCGTGTGCTCCCCCCTCCACCGCTGGTGCTCCGTGGCTCCCGCGGCTCTGGCCTCTGCGTCTGGCTGAGAACGGGTTCCGGGGCGCCTCCTTCCAGGACTCGCGCTTTGGCGGCCGATGGAGCTGGCGGGCGTGGACGGTCGCCCAGCTGGGCCCTCCGGCAGGGGCGCCCCTCTGGACGATGGGGCACTCGGGCTCGGCTGAGGGACTCGAGCTTGCAGTCTGGGCATGGGGCCCCATGGCCGCGGCGTTGGGGAACTGCCCCCGGGGCCCGCGGGAGCCTCCAGGAGCGGCACCCTCTGTGCCCACTCAAGCGCCCCTGGCAGCTCCCCGCTGGTTCTTTCCACTCTGGGTGGGAGTGCCAGCTCTTCCGGGTCGTTGAAGCCCGGGCCTCCATGCCCGCACCTGCAGCCAGAGGGCGAGGAGCTGGGCTGCCCGGGAGGGCTGAGCGGAGCCCTGTGATTGGGCGGGGGGTGCTTGGTCAGGCCCCGGGTCCTTCTACCAGGTGGTCTCGGTTTCCGGGACCGTGTACAAAGCCTGGCTCCCCGTGACCCTCGCACCTCCACTTGCCCCGCGTGGCGGGCCGGCCCCTGGGCAGCACCGGCAGCCTGCAAGCCGCCCCACACCCCTCTGCCCCCCAGTGGGGGCCCTGGGGGGCTGGTGGGCACCTCCAGGACCACAGCCTCTGCTGTTTTAGGCCAGCGGCCGCAAGGCAGGCGACTGCGTGGTGGGGCCCCAGAGCACCTGTGTGGGGGCCCCGGCCGCCCGGGGGCTCAGCTCTGCCGTCGCTCCAAGGCCGCCGGCTCCCTGCAGACCTGTGGCCTGGGTGTCCACGGGCGAACCCCGAACAAAGCCCTCGGGGCACCAGCCAAGGCCCCCACGTCCCAGGACAGCGTCCGCAGCTAGAGCTTCCCTGGGCTGTGGGCTGGAGTCGCCCCCAGACTGGGAAGGATGTCTGCTGGCGGCTGCGCCGGGGCGGGCCCTGGGCGGGCATGGGCATTGCCAGAGCCCGCGCGGAGAAGGTGGACGACAGCAGCAGGCTGACGGCGCCCAGAGGCCGGAGAAGGCAGGGCCTGGAGCTGGGCGGCCGGGCGGAGGGCAGGGCTGTCACACGGGGCCACGCGGGCCAGCCTGCGGGGCGTCCGGGGGAGAAGGCCGGCGGCTTCCTGCGCACGCAGCCAACCGGCTGTGGCCGCCGCAGCGGGCTGGTGTGGGCGTGCGGCCGGCCGAGGAGGTGGGGGCGGCGGAGCGCAGGTCCCAGGACCCTGCGAGTGTGGTGGAGGTGGAACGGCAGCCCCCGGGGGTCTTGAACGGGATGTGAACATCTGACTCAGGTTTTCAAGCCTCAGTTCTTGGGGGGTCGAGCACAGGGCTGGGGGAGCAGATGGCTTGGTCTCTCTCTTCCAGGTGAGGAGGGCGCGGCCGGAGCCGGGGACCTCCCGCCGCTGGCGCCCGCAGCCCCGCCCGGCCCTCGCCCTGAGGACCCCGCGCACCTGGGCGGGCTGCGCCCTCTGGGGCCCCGCCCACCGCGCCCGCCCCGCCCCAGCAGAGCCGGGCGCAGACGCGGGAGAGCGCTGCCCAGGGGCTGGCCTGGCCGTCCTCGCGCGCTCCGGCGGCCCTGACAGCGAGGACATCCAGAGGACTGGACGGGGGCCGTGGGCACCGCGTGCTCCAGCTCCGAGTCGCCGCCGCCCGTCACGCCCGCGCCAGACCCCGCCGTGGCGCGGGCCCGGAGCAGCGTAACAGGCGCGCGTCGGGCCTGGGCCTCTCGGAGCCGCTGCTGAGCTCTGCCGGCCCCGAGGACGCCGCCCCGGCAAGGAGGACGGAGGCGCTGGCCACAGCCGCCATCGCCCTCTTCATTTCCACGCGCGGCAGCTCGGGGACTCCTGCGCCAGAGCGGCTGGAGGAGCCTCCCACCAGGTGTGCGGCGCAGCTCGGCGTCTCCGTGGCGCGAGGGCGCAGGTGCCGGCCTTTAAGGCGAGCGGGTGCCCGGCGTCCCCGCGGCCGCGGCCTTCTTACCCTGCCCAGCGATTTGTGGGGTCCCGCGGTGAGGTCACAGCAATCCCGGGGAGGCGTCTGCTGCCCGCCCCCCCTCGGCCTGCCTGCAGGACGCCTGGCCGTTCACCCCCGGACCTAAATGCTGGCGCTGGACTCTGGACTCGGCGAGAGACGGCTCCTCCGCGGGCGCAAGCGCGGCCTGGCGGCTCGAGGCTCCCGCTGGCACGCTGCGGGGGCAGCTGCTGCTGAGGGCCGGCGCGCCTGCGGGCTGTTTCCAAGGCCCCTGCGGGCTGAGGGGGACGTCATGTCCGCGGCGAAGCCCAGGACAGCCCCCACCAGTGGGGGCCTCGGACTCCAAAGGCCGCCGCTTCCGGTTCCATGTGGCGAGACCCGGTCGACTGCCTCCTGCGCAGCACCGCAGCCCCACGGGGACGCCGCCTCCCTGCTCTGGTGCCCGCACGGCCTGGGCCTGCGGGGAGCCACGGTGTGACGCACAGCCACGTCAGGAGTGACGGGAGGAGGGCCCCGGCGCACACGTTTGGGGCCAGACGCCGTCCTGCACCAGAGCCAGGCCCCCAGGAAGCGGCCTCTGCGGGTGTGCTGCTCCCCGCTCCTCCGTGGGGTCCACGCCACCAACCCCACCGATGACCTGGCGAGACAGAGGCCCGGCCAGACCCGTCCGTGCAGCCCTGGGAGCCGAGAGGAGACACTCTGTGCCCCCTGGACCTGCAGGTCGGTGAGTAAAACAAGCGTCGTTGCCTTCAGTGGCTGTTTGGGGGGTTTATGCAGCAGCAGGCGGCGGGTCCTTTTCGGGCTTGGCTGGCCTGGTCTGGTTTGCTTGGTCTGAGATGCCATGTGAAGGATTGTTGTTTTGCCTTTGTCACATATTTAAAAACACGGAAGCTAGAAATTCCTTACAGGAAGGCTGAAGTTCAGAGAACAAAGCACATCAGTTTAAAGTATAAGTCAGCACGATCTCTTGTGCCTCTTCCGTCGTGTCGCTTGTGTCAACAGTTTGGTTACTTTCCTGGCTGCGTAATGTTCCACATACTCATTCACTGGTCGCTGCACCTTTGACTTGTTTCTGCTGCTCCTCGGCAATTATGACTCTTGCTGCTTTGAACGTTCACGTGCAAATGTTTGAGGCCTGCTTTTCAATTCCGTTGGGCTATCTGCCTTACCTAGCAGTGCAGTTTCCGGAAGGTAAGTGCTCTTTGCTAAACACCGATCAGGTGTTCTCAACGCCGTCTGACGCATGAGGCGGCGAGGGGTGGAGCCTCCCGAGGAGCCGGCGGAGCACGGAGCGGCCGGAGCCCAGGTGAGACGCTGTTTCGATTCCTCCCACTTACCCGTGCACGTTCCCGTGTGCACATCACGTGTGGTCAGGAGCGCGAGCCTTGTCGGAGACGGCTGCTCCTTGTCGGCGAGATTTCAAACTCATGACGACGGTTCATGCGCGCGGCTTGTACAGTTGCCTGCTCTGTGGTCAGATCAAGTGTCGATGACTTCTGTGGGCACCCCCGGTGCCGCGGGCGCTTCCCCTGCGCTAACCACGGGGCTGGCGCTCCTGGACAGCTGGCCGTGGAGGCTGAGGGGCTCGCGTGGCTCCTGGGCCTGGCGTCTCAGCCCGTGCATCAGGGCGGCTGGGACGGCATCAGAGAAGGGGAGGAGGCGGGTGCCGAGTTATCAGAGCAGAGGGGCGTGTGCTCCGGGCTTCCTGGACGCCCTGCGGACGGAGGTGCTCGCGCCTCACCCCCGCGAGGCCGGGCACCTGCAGGGAGGCGGGCTTCATGTTTCGGCGCCTGATCTGAGTAGAGGTGGGCCAGAGAACCCCCATGTGCCCCACCCCGCCCCCTACTGCCGCCTCTGTTAACGGCCCGCTTTCAAAAGCAGGAAGCCGCCGCGGCACGCTGCTGTTGACCCGCCCCCACGCAGGCCCCTTCCCGGCCAGGCCCCGCACGCCCGAGTGGCCATCTCCCCGTGGCGCACGGCCGGTCAGCGAGCTTGGCCTGCTGGGCTGTGCGCGGCCTTGGCGCCTCAGGAGGTACTGTGCTCGATGCCCGCTGCGGTGCGGTGGGCGGGTCTGGGGGTTACGTAGCGGTGGGCTGGGGGCTCCGCAGAGGTGGGCCCCTCCGGCTGCGTGATATGGGGGAGGCGCCTCAGCCACGTGACTTAGAGCTGTGACTTCGCCTCGGCCCCCTGGTGACCGACACTGGCCGGGTTTCACCGTGGCCAGGCCCTGCTTCTCTCCCTGTCCCCAGTCTCTGGAGCGAGGTGCTAGGCTGACCTCGGGGCTGCATCCCCTTCCTGCAGGAAAAACTCTCCAGACGGCACTCGGGCTCTGCCTGAGGGGACTCGCCCGTTCACTGCCCTGGTGACCACGGGCCTCGCCACTGGTAGGAGCCCGGGAGCCCCGGCCGCTAACGGCGGCCCCTCAAGTCTCACTCCGCTGCTGCTGTGTCTGCGGCGGCGTCTGGGCGTCCGGTCAGCGCTCATGGGGTCTTCCTGGCGTCCCCGACTTGGGGCCCGATGCGCTGGTGTCGGCTCGGAATCTGCGGGGTCTTGTCACGCCCCCCAGGGCTGGGGCCGCGCGGCCTGTGTGTCGGGTGCGGGCCTTGTCACCGCTACGCGCCGGCCTGCATTTGTCCCTCCTTGTGTCCCCCGCCTGGGACTCGAGAGGGGTCTGCGGGGGCAGCTCGAAGCTTCTGCCCGAGGAGCCTAAAGATTTATTTATTTACGCACACAAGAGCTGGGGTGCAGGCCAGAGGTGGGGGTGAGAGGACTCCCCAGACACAGAGTGGGGAGCAGAACAGGCGGATCTACTGAAACACACTGCTGAGGGGAACAGCGGGAAGACAGGAGGGGTCTGCTGTGCCCTGTGGGAATCTCCCTGGCCGGGGATCGAACTCGTGCTGCAGTGGCTGTGGACAGCTTCATAGTGCTGAGGCTTAACCCCTGTGCCACCAGGGAGACCTCTGGTATGTTGTTTTAGATCTGTTAATAGTCACTATATACAGCAAGGTGCTCCTTCGTTGGGTGCGTGCATTTTAATACCAGTTATAACTTCTTTTTTTTTTTTTAAAGATTTATTTATACATACAAGCTGGGGTACATGCCAGAGGCATGGGTCGGCGAGAGGGTTCATCAGAGACAGAGTGGGGAACAGAACAGGCAGACTGAAGGAAATACACTGCTGAGGGGAGCAGCAGGCAAGGCAAGAGAGGTCTGCTTCACCATGTGGGAATCTCCCAGGCTGGGCGTTGAACTTGCATCGCCACTGCTGACAGCTCCACAGCGCGGCGCTTAACCACTGTGCCACCGCGGAGGTCCTATACCTTCTTGGTGAATTGTTCCTTTGGTCATTATATAGTATCCATCTTTGTCTCTGGTTATCATTTTTAATTGAAAGTCTAGTTTACTTGATACTCTTTGAGTGACTGGCACATGACCTTACTCGAAACTGCTGTTTCTAGGTTGTTTTTTGGTTTAAATGAGTCTCCTGTACACAGAGTATTGATGGATGAAACTTTTTCACCCACGTTGTTAGGAGATGTCTTTTTATTCATTCATTTATTTTTAAAGATGTATTTATTTATGTGTACAAGATCTGGGGTGCAGGCCAGAGGTGTGGGGGTGGTGAGAGTTCTCACGAGAGACAGAGTGGGGAGCAGAGCAGGCGGATCCACTGAAATCCACTGCTGAGGGGAGCAGCGGGGAGACAGGAGGGGTCTGCTGCACCCTGAGGGAAGCTCCCTGGCCGGGGATCGAACTTGTGCGGATAACTTCATAGTGCTGAGACTTAACCCCTTGCGCCACCAGGGAGGCCCAAGCTTGGCTCTTTAGGTTCCACACCTCAGCGATCCTGTGCACTGTTCGCCGTCCTTTGTCTGGCTTATTTCACTTAGCACAGTGTGCTCGAGTTCCACCCATGTTGTTGCCTTGGGCGCGGCCCACTCTCCAGTCGGGACATCCCTCAGGGAACTTCACCCGGTCCTGACTGCCCCCCACGGCTTGGGAGTGGACCCCCACCAGACACGCCCCCTCGCGCCTCCTGCTCTGCCCCTCAGCGCACCCCTCAGCCTGACCCCCGGGGAGCCCTGGTGTGGTGGAGCCGGAGAAAGTGTCTCGCCGCCTCGGCGCCGCGTCAGTCTCTGGGGGTCTCCGCGGGAGAGGGGGTGTCCAGCCTCTCCGGTATGGTGGGCTGTGTCCCGCCTGCCAGCTGGTCTCTACGCGCCCTCGCCCCCACAAGTGACCAGCCCGTCCACGAGGGCCATGCAGCTGGGGGCTGGGAGGTCGTGCCCGGGTCAGTTCGTCCTGTCCGTTACTTCAGTGCCTGTGGGATCTAAAAAACACAGGCCAAAGCGCAGGGTCTTCCGGCAGCTCTTTCTGCGGCTGTTCGCTTGGGGCGGCTCTGAACCACAGCGCTGCCGAGGCCAGTCTGAACAGGGGCCGTTTCCAGCTTGGGGCACAGGAATGGGTCTGCATTCCGGACCAATTAGGGAACTGGTCTGCAGTAACGGCCACATTGTGAAGCACATCAAATAAGACGGGAAAATCCCTGTTGTATGTCACAATCAGGAAGAAGGGAAGGCGTTTCTGTCTGATTGCTAGAAGGGCTCCCGGCGGGGAGGTAAGCAATAGCAGACCCATGTCAGGCCGCCCCGAGTGTCTCGCTGCCTCCAGGACCCCCCACCCAAGCCCGGGGGATGTGGCTTCAGGGCAGATGAAAGGCCCCGAGCCCCGAAAACCAGACGCCGACGTCTGCCGGTGCCGTTTCCATTTTCCCGTCGATCCGAAAGGCAGAGAAGACGGAACACTCGGTCTCGGCCAAGAGCGCGAAGGGCCCAGCCCCTTAGCTGCGGTCACAGAAGAAGCTGAAAGCGCCACTGGCTGCGAGCCTCCTGCCCCGCGCCGCGCCGGTCAGTGAGAAGGGGCAACCCGCTCAGCCGCCATCTCCCGCCCTGGGGCCCGTGGCCACCTGACCTCCTTCTGACTGGCTGTCTGGGATCCAGCCGGGCCCCGGAGCACAAGCGCTGCGACGCCGCTCTCCCCGCTCTCCCTCAGACGCCTTTGAGACCGAACACCTTCCTTGTCCGGGTCACGTCCTCCCCTGGAACCGCTCGGTCTCTACTCAGCAGCCCCATTAGGCTTTTCACTTCCTTTTTTTAAACGCTGATAACAACGTAAAGGTGTTTGAACCCCATCTGGGGCCGCCAGCTCCAGGCTGGGTGTGGGAGGAGGGTCGGGCTCTGGCCCGGTGGGCGTGGGGCTCCGGCCGTGATGGCCATGCGGGGTCGGTCAGGGGTTGTGCCAGCGCCCAGGGGTCTGGGCTTGCTGTGCCTGTCCTCATGTAGCTCCCAGACGCCTCTTGAGCCCCTGCCGAGGGGCTGAGCCTTGCAGGGGCGGGTGTGCCGGGTGGAGAGCCGAGTTTGGCGGGGCCGCGGACCCACGTCCCCGTCCTTCCTGTCCGTTGCAGCGGGAGGGGCTGCCGGCCTTGCCGCAGGGCCCGCGGGGCAGAGGGCCTGCAGTGGGCAGGGGAGGGTGATAAATCCGTCTTCGGCTCCGCTCGGGCAGCCGGAGAGGCGGCTGGAGAACGGTGTGGCGCGGCCTGAGCGGCCGGCCCTGTGCACCAGCCCAGCGGCGCGGTCAGCTGCTGCCACATCACACGTCTGTGGGCCAGGCGCCTTGGCAGCTCCGCGTAAACACGTCTTGAACTCATTAAGGCGCATTTTTCCGCCTCCTAATTAGCTGGAGCTGTGTGCGGCGAGCCCAGCACGCCAGGCGCTCGGGGCAGGCGTGACGCGGGCGGACGTGTGTGGCGCCCGCTGCCCTGACCTCGGCCGGCTCCGAGGCGGCCTGGAGAGCGGGGCCGTGGTCCCAGTGCCGCCCGACCCAAGCGCCGTGCTCCAGTCTCCCTCTGGGCCTCGAGGTTGGATGCTGGCGGGGGGTCAGCCCATGCAGTCACATCAAGGGAAAGTGGCCTTTCTGCTCCTTTTTTTTTTTAAAAAATGTATTTATTTATGCATACAAGCTGGGGTGCAGGCCAGAGGCGTGGGGCGGCTAGAGGGCTCACCAGAGACAGGGTGGGGAGCAGAGCAGGCAGATCAGAAACACACTGCTGAGGGGAGCAGCGGGGAGGCAGGAGAGGTCTGCCGCGCCCTGTGGGACTCTCCCCGGCCGGGCGTCGAACTCACATCGCCGCTGCCGACAGCTCCACAGCGCAGCGCTCAACCGCTGCGCCACCAGGGAGACCCTCTGCTCCATTTTTAAAACTTTCCAGGGTCCCCCGTGACCCCACGGCCGCAAGCCCGGCCTCGTCACGGCGCCGTGGACCCTGGCGGGGCCCCGCTCCAGCCTCCGGGGTCTCCCCTGGGCTGGGCTGCGGGGCTCCTGGCTGCGCTGGCAGCTCCGCTGGGCATTGATGAGTGCACCGGGGTGTCCTCTGTGGGGCCCTCGGGGAGCGGGCCTCTGGGAGGGGAGGCCAGGGCTCATCTTCCGGGCTGAGCTCGGGACTTCCGAACGCCACTTCTCCAGGCCTGTCCGTCGCAGCGCAGGGCCAGCCCCGAGTCCGGGGGAGGGACGCCAGCTCCCCCTTGATGTGAGGTGTGCCTGTGGGGCCTGGCGAGCCCCAGAGCCCCACCATGCAGACTCCCGGCCTAGGCGGCAGCTCCCATCACCTCTGGGGCGTGGGCCCCGCCACCGCTGGCCATTCCCAGTTCCAGCAGCCTCGCTGCCCCCTTGGGGTCCCCGCACGCGGCCTCTCGACAGACCTCACAGAGGGCAGAGGCCCAGAGGGGAGGGCGTGTCCAGGGCAGGCTGGCCACAGGGCCTGGACATGGGCGCCAGCTCCTGCCTTGGTGCTCTCGCCCGCGAGGTGGGGCTCACCCCGAGAAGAGCAGGGCGGGCGGCCGCTTCTGGGGTCCCCGTGAGGTGATTGCTGAGGCAGCCCCATGTTCGTGGGCTCGAGGGTGATGCGTGGGGGCAGGCGTGGGTGGGGTGCAGGGCTGCTGGGGGATCTCCGGCCACCGTGGCTCACTCAGCTTGTCCGTGCGTCGCCGGCTCCTTGAAGATGGGCAAGAACTTCCCAACATGCCCCAGGCTGCCCGATCGGCACACGGGGCAAACAGAGAAGCCCCGTGGCAGCAGAAGGGTCACTCTGCTGTCAAGGGGACGGGGGCTGAAAGGGCCCCGTCATCACTGTTGTTGTTATGAACATTTAACTTAAAGCCCCACGTCCGCCCGGTGTGTGCACTGTCTCAGTGCTGCCCAGCCCGAGCGGCCTGGCTCTGGGGGGGAGGGCAGGCGCGTGCGTGCTGGTGGCTCTGGGAACCCCCGCCTGCCCAGCTGGGGGCCTGCTGCGGGAGGGCTTCTTGGGAGCTGGGCCGAGCCTGGGCACCGCAGGCTGGTCACCCCGGTCAGACAGCCCGCCGAGGAGACCTGGAGGCGCCCGTCCTCCTCGCCTGTCTCCTGCCTCCGGGGACACGGGCGGGGGTCCAGGAGCTCCCCCGGCCCCGGCTTGAAGGACATGGACACTTGGTCCCACTGGACACGTGGTCCTGGAGTTTCTAGGTCCCCCCTGCCCCTTTGGGAGGAGGCACTGGGGAGCCTGGAGCGCCTCTGCCCACCTCTTGGGGGGGTCCTTACCAGTGGGGTGCACGGTGGGCGGCTTCGTGGAGGCCAGGGTGGCCTCAGTGGGGAAATTTCAATTTCAGCAAGAAAACACTCTCATGGCTCTGTATTGGGTTGATGGATTTGTCCATTGAAACCCATTTGAAAAAGATAGATATTCTGAAAAATGACAGTTAGTTTATTCAGAGTTAAAGTAAACCTCGGTAAATATTTCACCCCGACACAAATAAAATATAACGGGCTGGCCATGCAGATAATCCTCTGATTTTCCTCAGTAGACGTTTTAGATAAAAGACAAAGAGTTTCTTATTTTTGGGTTCATAAAACATTCTACATTTACGGCTTCATTTTTCTGAAATGTAGATCAAAGCCTGGCTGTGAAATTTTACTGTCCCACTGCGCGCGCGACTGTTGACTTAATGCATACTTCAAAAATCCCTCTTCCCGCTGGACCCTCTGACCACCTCCTGCAAAAAAAGGGCTATTTGCATTTGATCCTGTTCAGGACCTTCGGGATGTAGATTGACTGGGAGTGGGGGGGGTTGAAACAACATCTTCCTGAGCTCTAATTAAAGAATTAACCGTATTCACGCCCGCCTGTCCTCCCGCCCGCCCCAGCCCCCCACTTCCCCGGGATGCCCGGCCAGACGGACCCCAGTGAGGTTGCCGTTCACGGCCGGGATGCCCAGCCCCGAGCTGCCTTTGTGAACTCTGTTTATATTAATCCCCAAAGCACTAAGCGCCATTTCATTTGATTTGGGAGAGAAACTCAGCCGAGGGGAGTTCAGAAGCCCCAAATGTTTCCATAATTGCTCTGGGCTCTGTGTGGACCCAGCTGACAGCTAAGACAAAAAGCCCTTGCGGGCTGCTGCTGGGAGTTGTTTTTCAGAGCCGTGTGTGGGAAACGGAGCCGGGCCGTGGTGGGGTCGCTCGGGGAGGCGGGGCTATAGAGGTGGGGCGGCCGCTGTCACTCTCAGTCTCCCCTGTGCCTGAGCCTCGGAGGGGCAGCCGGAAGCGGAGAGGAACGCGGGAGAGGGGCCGGAGGGCGGCCGGCCCTAGCTCTTCGCCTGTGTGTGCCGCTTCGGCTGCCCTCGTCTCATTTCCACCCCTTGGATGAGTCCTGCCTGCAGGGTGATGGTGATGAGCGGGGGCCGGAGTCCTCGGAGCTGTTCCCACGGAGGCCCTGACTGCGGCCAAACCGCGGCCCTGTCATGAGCAAAGTCGCCTGGGCCCACGGCCGACACAGAGGCTGTGGGCGGCGCTTCAGCCTCCTGCCTCTGTTTCTTCCATCCAAATAATGGGCCCGCTCTGTCTCTTGTGTGTCTCGTCGTTGTAAAAATCTCTGCGAACACTTTCAGGGTGGTTGTGGGGGGCTCAGGAAGTGGAGGCCCCGGGAGCAGGAAGCAAGGGCGGGTGATGGCGCCCTGAGCACCTCCAGCTCTCCCGGGAGCTATTCCAGACGGGCCTTCGCTTAGGGGGAAAGCTCAGGAAATGCTTAATTTGAACAGTGGTTCTCCGACGTCTTAGTTCCCCTTACAGCCTCGAAAACGACTGGGAGCCCCAAAGAGTCTGGTGTGTGGGTTCTCCCCACTGGCAGTCATCGTGCTGGAATTTAAAACTGAGAAACCTTTAAAATAGTTACTGATTTATTTCAAAACAACAGTCGTAAATCCACAACCTCTTAAATCGTCCACTTTAAAGTGAAAAATAACAAGATGTTCCAGGACAAACCAAAAAATGCAGGCGACAAGAGCAAAGCAGCTTGGTTTTCTGTTTTTGTAAATCTCCCCCAGTTCTGTGCGTGTCCAGGGGGGCGGGGGCAGGGGCAGAGCATGGCTCTGCTTTTATATCTGCTTCCGCCTTTTATCTGAGACAGTAGATTTTGATGAAGTACACCAGGAAAGTCAGCCTCACGCAATACGCAGCCAGAGAAGGGAGGGTAGTACATTTTCAAAGATAACTGTCGCCTTTCTCCTTAGGTAGTAACCCCAAATCCAGTGGGTGAGATTCTTTATGTGTGTGTGTACAAGAGCTAGGGTGCAGGCCAGAGGTGTGGGGGTGAGAGGATTCACCAGAGACAGAGTGAGGAGCAGAATAAGTGGATCGACTGAAGTACACTTGCTGAGGGGAGCAGCGGTGAGACAGGAGAGGTCTGCTGTGCCATGTGGGAAGCTCCCTGGCCAGGTTGAATTCAGTCCTCAACAGTGATAGCACTGAGACTTAACCCCTAAGACACCAGGGAGGCCCAGATGGCAGTGTTTTTTTAAAGATTTATTTATGCATACAAGAACTGGGGTGTAGGCCAGAGGTGTGGGGGATGAGAGGATTCACCAGAGACAGAGTGGGGAGCAGAACAGGCAGATCTATTGAAGTACACTGCTGAGGGGAGCAGTGAGGACACAGGAGAGGTCTGCTGCACCCTGTGGGAAGCTCCGTGGCCGGGGATCAAACTCGTGCTGCAGTGGCTGCGGATAGCTTCACAGTGCTGAGACTTAACCCATTGAACCACCAGGGAGGCCCCTGGGTGGCAGTTTCTTAACACTTTGTGGTCCACTCACATATTAGTACGTGTTTTTGTCACCAGTAGCAGGTGACCGCTCATGTATTAATACGTGTTCATCTAGTCTCCAGTTTTTCACCCCATGGGGGATTTATTTGGAACTATTAGGAGCTATTTCTTTGATCGTACTCAGTCTAGAAGCTTTACACATTGTTTTGGTGAAAGTTTAAAGTGTTTTATGAGAAATATGACAGTTTTTTTAATATCCAGTAGTTCAGGAGTTGTGTGTGTTTTATTGATTGCTTATACCATTCATGCGGTGGCACAGAAAATGGCCGGCCCCAAGGCTAGTAAATTTAAAGGGCACCGGCACACAAAGTGTTAAAGCTCAGTGGCAGTGTGGACTGTGATATCTTATTAATGTACATTCTACTACAGTAAAATCCACTGGTCTACCTGGCATTGTGCGTGGGTCTTCTGGTCAACCTGGCACTGTGCATGGGTCTTCTGGTCTACCTTGCACTGCGAGTGGGTTTTCTGGTCTACCTGTCACTGTAGGTGAGTCTTCTGGTCTACCTGTCACTGTGGGTGGTTCTTCTGGTCTACCTGGCACTGTGGGTGGGTCTTCTGGTCTACTTGGCACTGGGCATTGGCTTTCTGGTCTACCTTACACTGTGCATGGGCCTTCTGCTCTACGTGGCCTTGTGCATGGGCCTTCTGGTCTACCTGACACTGTGGCTGGATCTTCTGGTCTACCTGGCGCTGTGGGTGGGTCTTCTACCTGGTACTGTGGATGGGTCTTCTGGTCTACCTGGTACTGTGGGTGGGCCTTCTGGTCTACCTTGCACTGTGGGCGGGTTTTCTGGTCTACCTATCACTGTGTATGAGTCTTCTGGTCTACCTGGCACTGTGGGTGAGTCTTCTGGTCTATCTGACACTGTGGATGAGTCTTCTGGTCTACTTTGCACTGTGGGTGGGCCTTCTGGTCTACCTGGTACTGTGCATGGGCCTTCTGATCTACCTTGCACTGTGGGTGGGCCTTCTGGTCTACCTGGCACTGTGCGTTGGTCTTCTGGTCTACCTTACACTGTGCATGTGCCTTCTGGTTTACGTGGCCTTGTGCATGGGCCTTCTGGTCTACCTGGCACTGTGGCTGGATCTTCTGGTCTACCTGGCACTGTGGGTGGGTCTTCTAGTCTACCTGGTACTGTGGGTAGACCTTCTGGTCTACCTTGCACTGTGGGTGGGTTTTCTGGTCTACCTGGGACTGTGGGTGAGTCTTCTGGTTTACCTAACACTATGGGTGAGTCTTCTGGTCTACCTGACGCTGTGGGTGGGCCTTCTGGTCAACCTGGTACTGTGCGTGGGCCTTCTGGTCTACTTTGTACTGTGGGTGGGCCTTCTGGTCTACCTGACACTGTGGGTGGATCTGCTCTACCTTGCACTCTGTGTGGGCCTTCTGGTCTACATAGCACTGTGCATGGGCCTTCTGGTCTATCTGGCACTGTGGCTGGATCTTCTTGTCTATCTTGCACTGTGGGTGGGTTTCTGGTCTACAGACTGTGGGTGGGTCTTCTGGTCTATCTGGCACTTAGGCTGTACCTTCTGGTCTACCTTGCACTGTGCCTGGGCCTTCTACCTCTGGGTGGACATAACACCCTGCCCAGGGCATTTGACAATTGCTCAGAGTTTCCAGATGGTAGCACATTTGAAAAATCACCCTATAGGAAATAGCATCCATTAATATCAACACCAACACCATCAGAAAAGTCTTCAGGAACTGGGCCGTCGCCGAGCTTACAGTGGTGAACGCAAACTTTCTAGACTCTCATCATTGTTTGCAAGTTCTCAGTCTCACTGTGGGGAACAAGCCGCCTGCGGTCTTCCTTGCAGTGGCGGCAGACTCACTCCATTTCAAGAGCACCCCCCCCCCCCGCCTGCCCACATGCCCCATCTGGGTAATAGGTTCAGCCAACACTTGTGCTTTCAAGGACAGATGACGTTGCATTTTTAGACGTTCAGCGCCCAGCTCAGGCAGCTGCACATGCACTGGCCCTTGAGTCCACCCTTTGCCAAAGATGCTCTAAATGAGACTGACTTTTACAGTGTTTGGTGTGTGCGCCGGCAGGCCAGCAAGGAACAACCCCCATGCCCGGAGGGAGCAGTGCATGCTCACCTCTCCTGAAGGGAGCAGAATCACTGGAAGCTTCTGCCTGGAAATCTGACTGGATTTGGGGCCACCCTGAGGCTCAGTGGGGCTAGCACACTAGGGGGGGAGGAGGGGGGAAGTGGGAGGAGTGTTTAAGTGCCGGGGCCGGGGCCAGGGCCGGGGTGCTGCCAGAACAAAAGCTCTGAGTGTGAGCTGGACACGACACGGGTCCCTGTTCGGGGCCACCATTCAGGAGCGATGTCTCATCTCCAGGTGGTGAAAGTAGCAAGTTGACTTCTGGGAGTTTCACCAATCTGCCCAAAGCCTCCCAGGAGGCAGCTCGTGGGGTGTGAACTGGCCCCCACTACCCACCTTCCTGGGCTTGCATTAGGCCCTGTTCTCAGCAGCCCCCCACGAGGGCTCTCGCCATGAGCAGTCACTGTGTCCCCGTTTCACAGATGAGAACGTCGAAACTCAGGGTGAGTAACTTTCTCAGGAATTCTTAACCAGATCAGAAACCAGGCTGTGCCACTCTGGCCCACTCTCCCACCTGGGCAGGGGTCTCTCTGTCACCACTTGGTTTCCAAGCCTCTCCTACCCACCCTGGGGCTTGTTGCCATTTCGTCAGTGAATCGGAGTCTTGGTAGCAGCCGGGCAGGTTTCATGTGTGGGAAACCTGCCTCCCTATCTTCCCCCCCCACTGTGGCTGTGCCGTCATCTCCAGCAACCCGCTCACTGGTTCTGCATCAGCCCAGGAGGCAGCAAAATGGATCCAGAGTCTCACAAGCTGACTTGAAAAGCAGCATCCTTTCTCCTGAATTCAGACTCAGCCAGTCGTGGGGGTGGGGGAGGGGTGGCCCAAGGACAAGCCGGGGGTGGGGGGGTCCGTGAGGCCCTGAGGCTGTGTGCAGAAGGCCGTGCCTGCCCTTGTGTTCTTATGGGGAGTGGGCCCCCGGGGAACTGGATCGCAGAGGGGTGAAGACGCCTTGTGCCTCAGTAATAACCCAGAGCTGCCAGACGCAACTGGTTTAGGCAGAGCAGGGGGACGTCTCAAGCATTTTCTTAGGCAACTGTTCTCAGAAGTACCTGCCACAGAGGAGCAAGAGCCGCCTTGGGTCAGGGAAATCAGGGACATGCCGTCCATTAGCCTCACAGAGGCTGCCTGCCTCCTTGGGGTGACGTCAGGTTTTATTCTGGGTTGATCTCATGCTCCCGCTCCATGCCTTCCAGGAAATTGGACAAACTTATCGAGATGATAAGGAGCCAAGGGGTTGGGCGACATCTGTCAGCTTCCCAGAGCTGCAATTATGACTGGTCCATGGGTGTGTTCACTCACAGATATCCTGATAATACCTCTGGTCTTTTACTGGCCATTGTCAGGTTGGAGGGGGGACGCAGTGAAAGCCATGAGCCCTGTTTGTGGAAAAATACATGCAAATACAGACTGGCTGTGTGTCTATCCGTCTACCTGTCCATCTGGGCATCCACCTATACATCTGTCCGTCTACCCCATTCATCTTCCTTTCAGCTGGTGGCTGGTTTGTGAATGCGGGTTAAGGCAGTGAGTGGCATGGGGCTTTCCTGCTTCTTTCTAGACTCCAAATATTCTTTGAATTTAGCCCAATTCTGTGACTGAGTGTTTTTTTGTCCTCTGCTTCTGGAAGGTTAGTAGGGGGCAGAGGTATCTTTTCAGTTCCTCCTTGTGTCTAAAGAGAACTCTGCTTTCCCTTTCCTGTGGAAGCAACAGCTGGATATAAAAGTGTCGTCACTGGGGCTCTATACTTTACCCTTTCCCATCTCAGACATCGCCCAGGCTTGGTTTCCTGTTCTCTTGCTGATTTGTCACAACCTTACTTGTGTGTCATGAATGAGGGGAAGGAACTTGCTTTAAATTTGTGCGCCTCGTGACAGTAGCTTAAAAGCTGGGCCCTGGAGTTGGGCAACACCGTGCCAGCAGGACAGAGGCCGACGCAGCCTCTGCCCGCAGGCCCAGGCCTTCTCCACACCATGTGGGCACACCTGGTCTTTTGTGTTTCCTCACGTTGTGCCCTCACTTGTGTGGCGTTTCATCAAATCCACACCTTCTAGTCTCTTCTCCAGTGGCTGCCAGAGCCCGTGTGTCTCCCCAGCGCCTGGGCCTTCTGAGGGGAAGGGTGTTCCCCAGCTCGTTCATCCAATGGCAGAGCCTGTGTTGTTTGGATTTTCCAGCCAAGCTTTCAGCTCCCTGGGCACTGATGTCCACGCTTGCGGTCTCTGGGCCCAGGGGCCCAGGGCGTTGGGGGTGCGGGGGGCGCGCTGGCCTCTCCCGCTGGTCCCTTCCACACACACATCAGGTAGAAGGCCCAGCCCAGAGATCCTGCCGCTGTTGGTCCCCAGAGAGGGAGGGCGCTTCTCTGCCTCGGTTGGCGTGAGGCTGACCGTTTAGAGCTGCAGGCTACCTGGATACGGGGTGTGAGGACTGTGGGTCCCTGGCTTGGCGCCCTGAATGACGTGCTCGGGAATGTGATTTTATTTATTTATTTGCACACATTTACCGAGCTTCTGCCATCTCTCAGTGCTGTGAGCTATCCCAAAGACGTTTAAGACCTGGTCCTTGAGCGCTGTGGAATCTGGTGTGAACTGGTCTAATCAGTGTTTCTTTGCTGTCAGGGTTTCCACAGATGTAAAGCCAAGCCAGAGAGTGGATTCATTGTCGTGCATACTTCACCCGAACCTGCTTTCTATCAAATCATCTGTGTGCCCTGATCTGCAAAAACACGTGTCAGTACTTTTCCTTTCCAGAGGGTGCTTAGGCTCCTGCACGGGGGCGGGGAGGAGCTCGGGAAAATGAACAATTTCAAGAATTTGCAGAGGAAATGAGGCTTCGAGCAGAGCCTCTGATCGGGGCGCATAATTCATCCCGACAGATCACGGCGCGCGGGCCAGGCCTCTGCGCTCCATGTGGCGGCGCTGGCTCCATGGCTGCGGCTAGCGCGGGTCTTCACAGGGACTTGAGAGTAAACAGATTTGGGCAGTTCTGTTCGGTGGAAACGCAGCAGCGCGTGTTCCTGCCCAAGCCACACGGGCCCTTACAGCGTGGCTGGGAGAAAATAATTGTAAAGATGTGTGTGCGTGTGCAGGTGTGTGTGTGTGTGTGGGTGTGTGCTGGCGTATGCAGGCACGTGTGCATCGTGGCTATACCATATCTGATTATTTTGCACGGCTACAGACACAAACGTGTCTCCAATCCCGACGCAGGGCACACACGCTAGACACATGCATCGGGAGAGCCGTGCTTGCCCTGCAGGTGGGCAGGCACACCGAGACTCGTCCGTGCCCCGTCTCCTTGGCAGAGACGCGGTCAAGACCCCCAGCCCAGGCTGAGCGAGGCGAAGGGTCCGCCCTCCCCATGTCTTATAAGCCGCAGACCCGGGTTTACACTCAGCTCTTGAGCCAATCCTGTGGTGTCCTCATGGGGCTCTCGTCGCGGAGGGGTCTGTGGCGGGGACGCGCCCCTGCCCTCCAGTTTGGATGCGGGCATCGCAGGTGTCCCCGCCGCGGGCCAGGCCCCCCGTGAGCCTGCCCGGGCTCCCTTCGCTCTGCCGGCGGCACGCCGCGGCCCCTTCCCTCGCCACTGGGCGAGCGCCGTGAGACTCCGTTTCAGACGTGAACGCACCCTGCCTTGGGCGCCCAGGGTGTGTTACTGTGGCTCTGCAGAGGCAGCGGCAGCTCGGGTTCCCCTCCAGTGCGTTTCTATGACGACAGAGTAACCGCCGGCGTCTGGGAAGCCGCCCAGCTGCATGTGGGCAGAGGCAGGGGAGGGGTGCGTGTCGCCCGCGGCCACGCAGCGTCCAGGGCAGCGCCGAGGAAGCTTTCCCGACTTGGTTTCCAACCGGGGGTCTTGTTTTCCGTTGACTTTGCTGTTTCCACTGGACACGGGCAGCCCTGGACACGGTCGTGCTGGGCGACCCCGGAGACAGGCACCCCAGGGCTGGCCCAGACGGACACCGTGCCAGCGGCTCGAGAGGCTGCGGCCGGGCAGCCCCGGCCCCCACTCACCTTCTCGCGGGCCTTGGGCCCCTGCCGACACTCGCTGGCTTTCTGAGCCGCGCCGGGGCCGCCTGGCCGCGGTTCTGCTTTCTGTTGCTTGTGGGCCCCTTGGCACCGGCCCCGGTCAGAACAGAAGATCCTCAGGGAAAGTACAGGATGTGACGGAAACGGGGCTGGTGAATCGGGGGGGGCTGGCCTCCCCCGTGTCAAGAGGGCAAGAGTTCTAGAAGGCTGTGGGCAGGAAGTGGCATGGCTGAGTCAGCGTGGACGCCTCGCTCCGTGAGTCACAGCCCTGCCCGGGCACAGCTGCAGACGCGGCCCCGAGCCAGTCCCTGCGGGCCCGGGCGGCCTGGGGAGCAGCCTCGGGTGGGTTGTGGGGGCAGGCCCGGGGCGAAGGTGTGCGGAGCTGGGGCGGACAGCGTGGGCAGCCGGGCCGAGAGGTGGCCAAGGTGGGAAGGAGAGGCAGGCGCTCGGCGAGGACGAGGCCTCTGGCAAAGGGCGGCCAGTGCGCTCCATGCGGGAGAAAGGACACTGGGGTGGGGCAGGGCAGGTCACACGCATGTGCGTTACGCATACACCTGGGCACATGTATGCACGCATACGTGTGTGTGCACGAGAGTCCCTCCCCAAAGGAACCCGGGAAGGTAAATTGTCACGGACTCGGCCGGCCTGCAGGGCGGGGACAGACTCCAGGACCCTGCGCGGCACTGGTTTGGCCCCGGTCAGCCTCACCTGTGTGGAGCGAGTCCCCACCGCGGGCGGGGGGCTGTGAGCACGTTGCCGGGGCCTCTGGGCGCAGGCGCGGCGGGCACTGCCCCTGCAGCAGGGCGGCTGGCGGGCCCTGGTTGTCGCGGGCATGCGCGTGCTGGTCTGGGTTGGCTGTCCGTTTCGGGGTCGCTGGTGCCAGGAACAAGCTTCCAACACGCCGAGTGGGGGGGCTAGGGACACTGGGCTCGTGCAGGGACTGCTGGCATCAGGAGCTGCCTCCCCCGGGGGGCAGAGCCCACTCTTCCGAGGCCCTCAGCATTACTGGCCCCAGGGCGTCGCGTCGTGATCCCCGAAACGGCCAGGGCGGGGGCGCCGGGCAGAGAGCTGGGATGTCAGCGCCTGTTCAACCTTTTTCACCCGCGTCTTGGGCTCCAGCCCTGCCCGGACGCTCTCGTGGGGCGAGACTGGCCAAGACAGGCCCCGTCGCAGACGAGAGCAGTGAAGGGGCTGCACGTCCCCTCCCGTGCAGCCGCCAGCCGGTGGGAGTCCTGGGAACAGCCTCCTCGAGGCTCTTGCGTCTGCGTCCAGCTGGGCGGTGCCCCACCCAGGGCGCCTGCGGGGCCTGGGGTCGCTGTCCCGACAGCACGGCCAGAGTGGACCCTGGGGGGACCCGTGCGCCGTGGAATCGGGCCTCTGTGCCCAAAGGGAGTGGGGCGGTGCCTGGTGCCCCCGGTCCGGGCTCGGGTCCCTGGCCGGTGGGCCAGACGGAGCCCCGCGTCCAGCCCTGACCGCTCCCGCACCGCCTGAGCCCGGACAGGTCCTTCCTTCCCGAGCCCCACTGGTGAGGTGGAGTCGCCGCCGCCCACCTTTCCTGGGGGCTGGCCAGGTGGCCGGGAGAGTCCTCGGCCGCCCCACGCCCCGACCGCGGCCAGCAGGTCCGTTCACAGGCGGCGGCCTGTCCCTCCACTGCCCGGCCTCCGGCGGGAGCGGCTGCAGCGCAGAGCCCTTTGCCCCACAGCCCGGGAGCGGCCTCCTGCCCCCCATCCGCTTGTCCGTATGCGGCGCAACGCCAGGCCCCGCACGGGGCGGACAGTAGGACGTGGACAAGCGTCGGCCAGCGCGGCTCCGGCCGCGGCGCCTCCAGACACGTGTGGACCCCCCCGGTCTGGGTCGGAGCCGGGAGTCCAGGCCGCCCCCCCCTTCCTGCCCTCCTGCTCTCCCTGCTGGGAGATGCGGGGCCTGGGGAGGAGTTGAGGCAGGAACACCCCGATGGCGCCTGGACACACACACGCAGGCACACGTGTGTACACGCACGTGCACACACCCACATGCACACCCTGCTCGCGGCCCTCGGCCTCCGCCTGGTCTGCGGCACCACCGTCCTCAGAAAGACCTGGCATCGCCGGAGCCCGAGGAGGCAGTCAGACGCCCCCGCCTGCGCCCCCGTCCGGAGGGCCCTGCAGCTCCGTTCCCTGCGGCGTGCTTGGGCCGTTTGTTTGCTTTCTGTCTCCACAACAGTCTCTGAGATTTATTCTTTACTGCTCCAGTTAGCTCCGCCAGGACCCAGCCTCCTCGTCAAAGGGACAGCCCCTCCAAGGGACAGCCCCTCCAAGGGGGGCTGGGCGCCGCCTTCGCGGGCACAGAAGTGAGAACAGGCCAGGCCGCGGCTCCACGCCCGCAGAGGCTCTGGCTCCCTTCGGCCCCGGGGCGGGTCCACCCAAGCCCCGGCCCTGCCCGAGGCCGCGCTGTCGCCGGGAGCTGAGGGCCTCCCCCAGCGCCCCTCGGAGCTGCCAGGAGCTCAGAAAGCCCTTTGTCTCTGACAGTGGGTGCTGGGATTTCGGGGGAGTTAAGCTGAGGGGCGCCTTTCTCAGAGTTGGGGTGCCCGGGTTGTCGGGGACAGGCTGGTCTGTGTCTTTCCGGGCACCACTCTGCCACGAAGGCGAAGGGCTCTGGGGGTGCCCTGGAATGCGGGGCCTCTCGAGGGGGAGTGCACCGGCCACACTCCTCCAGGTCCCAGCTGTGTGACCCCAGAAAGTTACTCACCCTCTCTGAGCCCCCAGGATGCATGGGGGAGCGCCGACTGCCGTGACCAGGGCAGTACCTGGGGTCAGCGAATGGGACTGCTCTTGATCCGGGGACGGCGCCCTGGGTGGTCCGGCCCAGTGTAATTACAGGCCTCGTCAGAGGCAGGAAGTCACGAGCCACAGGGGCGGGCAGCGGAAGCTGCGGTCAGGCCGAGGGAGGCCTGGAGCCGAGCAAAGTGGGGGGCTCCCTAGAAGCTGGAGGGGGCAGGGGATGGTGTCCCCGGGGCTTCCAGAGGAGCTGGCCCTGCTGCTCCTTGACTTTGGCATGGGGGGAGGCCGATGGCCAGCCCCGGGCTCCTCGCTGTCAGAGGAGACGCCTGCTGTGTTCAGCTCAAAAATATTTGGACAAAGAAAATTAAGAAAGGGGTATGTGGCACTATAGGATATTAAAATATGTTGTAAAGCTACAGAAGTTAGAAAGTTAGAGACGCAGAGATGTGGAGGGAAATAGGGGCAGGTGTACAGACGGCGCCATGTGTGAGCGGCTAGGGCCAGTGCGAGGGCACTGGGGTTCACGGGCAGAGGTCGCGGGCGTGCCAGTGGGGGAAGGCTGTTTTTAACATAGTGTTTTAAGCCACTCAGTTCCCGCTTATTGCCGATGGCAGCCACAGGCCCTGTGTACAGCCCGTGGCTGCCGCCAAGAGCTGCAGCGAGCAGAGCGTCACGCTCCCCGGTCCGCCCTCTCGGCCTCCGCGCTGGCCCACACCAAGGCTGTCCCTCGTTTCTCCTCCCCTCCATCCACCACCCATCCGCCCACCCGCCTGTCACGGGTCCATCATGCACTGCGGGGTCTCTGCTCTCCCTCCCTCTCTCCCTCCTCCCTTCCCTCCCTCCTTTCCTCCTGTCCCTTCTTTTTCTTACCTTGCCCCCATCACTAATCCAGCCATCTTCCTCCCTCCCTTTCAAGCCCACTTTTTCCAACTTTTCTCTCCTCCTGTCTTCCCAGGCTATTTCTCTCTCTCTCTCTCTCTCTCTCTCTCTCTCTCTCTCTCTCTCTCTCTCTCTCTCTCTGTCTCTCGCTTTTCTAAACCACTTTGTGCTGCTTTTGATTGGGGAACTTGTTTTACTGCTTAGACGTGTCTTAGAGAGCCCGTCTGCAGACCGCTGAGGCCATTTTACTTTGTAGTTTCCCGCGCTGTCCGCGACGCTGCTGCTGCGATGACCGCGCCAGCGACTGACCGGCGGGCTGACTGAGCGAGCGAGGGCAGGGAGCTGGGGCCTCTGGCGCTGGCTCTGGGCCAGCAGCATCGCTCCGCGCCATCGTTGCTCAGGGAAGCCCCCGGCCCGCAGGCGGGGCTTCTGCCTGTCTCGTCCCTGCGGAGGCCCAGCTCCGGGAGCCCGGGGCCACGTGGCGAGCCCGGTGCCGCTGTCCCGAGGGGCCTGGCGCGGAGGGGCAGCTCCAGGGCCTCTTCCTCGCCGCGCACGCATGTCTGCTGAGTGGGCGCGTTTGACACGGAGGAGAGAGATGGGCGAAAGGGCACGAGTCAGCCCACTCTTGGCTTTTCCCAGGCAGACGCCGAGCAGCTCACCCCACAGGGCCGCGGGCGACGGCACAGGCTGCGCTGGGCAGAGGCGGGTCCGCACAGAGGGCTGGGGGCCGCCGCCTGCTGCATAAAGGGCCCATCTCTGGGCCGCGTGTGCCCCAGGCTGCCCGAGCCCTGTCCGGCGCCCAGGGTGTGTGGCACCTGAGGGGCCTGCTGCGCCTCCAGGCGGCCCCTTCCGCCGCCGCCGGCCCACGGGCCAGACGCTCTCGCAAACTGCCACAGGCCACGACTGGGGCGCAGGCCTGGACAGCTTGTTCTGGCCGCTCCTGGTCCGTGCTGGCCTCTCGCTGAGGACTGCCAGACCCAGGGAGAGGGAAACAGCCCCCGGTTGGCGTAGTTAAATCCGGGTCTCAGATAGAAACAGTCCTGCCCCGGGCGGTGTTGGGGCTGGCGGGAAGGCAACCCAGGCCTGTGGGCCAGTCACAGCTGGCGTCTGCTTTTTCCTGTTTTTCCTGTTTGAAGGCCTCCTTTTTTCCTTTCCTTTTATCTTTTTTTTAAAAAAGATCTATTTATTTATGCATACAAGAGCTAGGGTATAGGCCAGAGGTGTGTGTGTGTGGTGGGGGTGTGTGAGAGGACTCCCCAGAGACAGAGTGGGGAGCAGAACAGGCGGCTCTAGTGAAGCACACTGCTGAGGGGAGCAGCGGGGAGGCAGGAAGGGGCTGCGCCCTGTGGGAAGCTCCCCGGCAGGGATCGAACTCGCGCTGCGGTGGCTGTGGATGGCTTCACAGGCTGAGAATAACCCCTGTGCCCCCAGGGAGGCCCCTCTTACCTTTTTAACTAAGTTCCTTATTAACCTCTGAGGTGCTGTGTGGGTTCCCCACCGGCTGCCACTGCTGAAGTGTGTCCGCCGGGGCCGGACTCTGGGCGCCACTGCGCTGACCAGCAGGCTGCTGCCTCGTAGCGGGAGGCGCAGGGCCCGTGTCCACCCAGGGTCAGCCCACTGCTCTGGCGCCGTGCCCGGGGCGGCGCATGGGGCTGGGGGACTGGATCATCCTGGCGCGGGGAGCGGGCAGAAGCCACGGACACAGGCCTGGGCATGGCGGCACACGACCAGCCCCGGGCTCACTCCCTCGCGGCCAACGCCCGGCCCAGGCTGGGGACGACTGGGCGATGCCACTGGTCGGTGGGCAGGAGGCGGAGGTCAGCCTCGATCTGCCTCCGGTCAAGATGGGAAACAAAGTCAGCAGGTCTGGCCCGGGACGGGGAGCAAAGGCGCGAGGTCGTGCTGGGGGGTGCTGAGGGCGGACGTGGGGACTGGGCTGCGGCCGCCGGCGGGCTCCGGGTGGACGAGCACGGAGAAGCCCGGACGCCTTCCTGCGGCTGGCTGGAGTGTTGAGTCTGGGGGTCTCCCCTCTGGGCCCCCCTCCCCTGCCCTGCCGTCCCTGCCGCGGTTGGCCCGGGGCTCGGCTTGGGGTCAGGCGCCCTCGCTGCTCAGGCGGTCACCTGCAGGGAGCTGCGCGGCCTCCTCGGGGGCGGGGGCTGCTGCTCCCTCCTTTTGTGCTCGGAGCCGACGGCAGTTTGGTCATTTGGTCATTTGGTCACAGGAGAGCCACCCGCTGACCGCCACCCTGCCCAGCTGGCGCGGGGCCCACGTGGGCAGCAGGGGGTCAGCCAGAGAGCGTCCACAGGGGCGGGTCTCCGGCTGGAGCTGAGGACCAGGTGCTCGCTGCCCTCTAGTCGCCACAGAAGCTGTGCCCGCTCGAGGGGGTTCTGCCTGAGGGCATAGAACCCAGAGGTCGAGAGCATGGGCAGAGGCTGGCTGGCTGGGCCCGGAACAGGCGGGGAGGGAGCGGGGTGCACGCCCCACCCCCGGCCCAGGCCCCGTCACCAGCCAGCCAGCCAGCGCTCGGAGGACCACGCCACTGCGGGCAGTGCCAGGGTGGCCCGGGCAGGCCCGAGGTGCAGGGGGCCGGGCCGCCGGTCTCCCCCCGCCAGGCCTGCCGGTCCCGATTCTGGTGCCGCCTCTCGCTTTCGGCCGCACCCCAAGCCCTGCTCCCGGGTCGCAGCCTCCTCCTAGCCTGCAGCTTTCAAGCCGACAGCCCGGGCTCTGCCTGGACCTTCCCGGCCAGTCTGGGGGCCCTTCCGTTTCTGAGGCTCATGCGCCACCCCGAAGCTCTCTGCCTTTGTGTCCCGGCGCCGCGGAGGCCACACACAGGCCCACACCCAGGGGGCGTCTCTCCGCGTCCTGGGGCCACACGCCGTGGTCGAGGGGCAGTGGCCTGTCCCTCTGAGGGCAGCCGCCCTGCCTTCTGGGGCCTGCGGAGGCCCCCACCCCCGGCCCCAGGCGCGGCTGTTCTCTGTGCCTCTGCCTCTGCGTCCCCGCCTCCTTTTCACAGCGGTCACCGGTCACCGCTGACCATTCCCTTTGGAATGGCCCCATCTAATCTCAGTCTACCTGCATCCGCCCTCTTTTGAGCTAAAATCCCATCCTGAGGCCCTGGGGGGGCAGAGCCTCACAGATGAGCCTGGGGAGGGGAGCTCACCCCGCGACCCCTCCCAGCGCGGCCACCCCAGCGCCGCGGCCGCAGCGTCCTCGGAGCTTTGGGAGCCAACTCTGCCAGTCCCGTCCCGCCTGTGCCCGTGGGCGCTCCCAGCGGCCGGCGTCCAGTACACGCTGAACACAGTGGGGCACAGCAGCGGACCCCAGCCCCGGGAGGCCCTCGTGGGCGTGCCTGCGGGGCAGGGCCGACCCAGGGTCAGTGGTTAGTGATCTTGGGAAATGCAGTCACTTCTTGGTCTGGCAGCGAAATTCCCCATGACTCAGCAGGCCACTAGCTCGCGAAGGCGTCGCAGGCCCGGAGGAGCAGCAGCCTCCGCCGTGCAGACCCTGCCTGCGTCCTTGGAGTGTCTCTTCAGAGAAACGGGTCCTGGGGGCCGCTGGCCCCCCAGCCCCCTTCCCTTCCTCTTAAGTAGCTCGTTCCGGCCCCGAGACGAGGTCCAGCCTGGCTCTTCATGTGCGGCGTGGTCGGGCGCAGGAGGGAAGTTCAGCGAACTCACGGAGCAGCAGGCTTGGGAGGAGCCGGGAGCCGCCCTGGTCCGCAGCCTCTGCGTGGGGCAGCTCCGCGTGGGCTACGTCGACGTGCAGTTGGGTCACTGCTCCAGCTGGACAAAAATCTGTCTTGGAAAGATTCTCCAATTTCCGTGCAACTAGAAGACACCAGAGGACGTTAGGGTGGGGGTCTGGGGGGCCAAGGGGCAGGGGACCGAGGAGCCAGAGCTTGGGGGAGGCAGGGACGGGGCGTGGGGCAGTGGCGGTTCTCAGGTCCGGGCCGACGCCACGTGGCGGCGCAGACAGGCAAACTCGCCGCCCAAACCTACATCCTGTGGGGCCTCCCGTCTCCTCTGCAACTTGTGCTTTTCCGGTGACGGGGCCCCGAGGGTGGGGGGGGGGGTACCCTGGTAGCGCCCCCGGTGGGTGCGCACCGTCCAGCAAGCAGACATGTGGGGTGTTCAGAGGGGGCTGGCCCACGCTGCCGGTGGGAGCCGGGGCTGACTCGGGCTTGTGGTGGCTGCCGATGTCACTTCGGAGAACAAGCTGTAGGCAGAGCTGTGTGTCTCAGACTTACTCCAAAATTGTCTTCTTAAAAAAATCTGATTTTACCCGAAAGCGGATGTTCCAAACCCCAAACCTCTAATCCAGTCTTGCTTGAAGGCCCCTGCTGGGTCCGGTGTTGGCGCCAGGGGTGCCGGTCGCCGACAGGGAAACGGGGGGCGGGGGGGGTCGCGCGGTTCAGTCCACCACGGAGCCGGGGCCCGTGGGGAGAGGTCCAGGGAGACCCCCCCAGGCTGGGTGGGGGCTGGCGGGGAGAGGTTTGCTGAGAGGCTGCCGGCGGGCAGGCGCCGCAGTCCAAGAAAGCCGCAGCGCGCCTCCCAGTCGGCCTCCGGGGGCGTGGGCCGGCTCACCCTTGGCTGACACGCTGGGAACAGCGAGGATCCGCTGGGCTGGCACCCAGAGCCAGGGGGAGCGGGGAGCAGGGAGGAGATGTGGAGAAAGCCCCCCGCCGGCCCTCCCGGCCAGACAGCGCCCGCCCCCTCTCATGGACCTGTGAACCCCTGTGCAGGAAGGCACCTCTCGGCGCTCACGTGCTCGCTGCCCCAAGCCCTGACAGCGGCGCTGCCCTTTGGAGCCTGGGCTGGCCCCGACGCTCAGCCAGAGCAGCATGAGGCTGCTTGTTCTCCAGGCCCCGCCGTGAGACCGAGCTCAGTGCTGGGGGTTTCCGGTCGGCCGCTCCAGCTCATCCTCACTGAGTGCCATGGGGTGACTGCCGCACAGCGGGGAGCTGCAGGGCAGGCAGCAGCTGGAACCCAAGCCTGGGCCTCGTGGTTTTACCTTTGTGCTTGCAGCAAACTGCCCTTGGCACCCACTCTAAACTTGCACCCACTAATGCAGGCTGAGTATCCCTCCCCCCCCAAAACTATGTACACATCCTGACTCCCGGTTCTAGGGAGTGACTGTATGGGTGAAGCGTCTTTGCAGATGTAATCAGGGTCTGGAGGTGAGATCATCCTGGGTTTGGAGAGGGCCCTCAGTGCAGTGACTGGCGTCCCTAGAAGAGGCAGAGCGGGGTGACACGGGCAGAGAGAGGCCGTGTGAGGACGGAGGCAGCGCCCCAAGGGTGCTGGGGGGTCAGCTTGCTGGAGCAGGGCCAGCTGGTCCGGCCTCACAGGCCACTGCCCCAGGCCCGTGGTGGCCATCCCCTGCCGCCGCCAGCCACGTGAACAGAGCTGCAGGCCCAGGAAGCGTGGTTTGGGCACAGGCCCCGGACCCATGTCCCCGAGGCGCAGCCACAGAGCTGTCAGACGTCCCAGGGAGGCACTTGTTCTGCCTGAAGTGTATTCTGGGTGTTGGAAATATAAACGCCGGTGCTTGCCCAGGTGTTACCTTGACCGCAACAGGATAACAGGCGTAGTCTGCGGATTTCTACCACAGGTTTATATTTTAACGTTTACGACCAATAAACACAGGCTCCAGCATCAACAGCAGAAAAGGAAGACCATAAATCCTCCCCTCCCAGTAGGAAGGGATTGGGGTCCCAGGCCACAGTGCTCCCGCCAGGTTTCCATAGCAACGGCCAACATAATGCCTGTCCCGTGCCAGATTCTGTGCTGTGTCTGCTGCTTTTTTTAGTGGGTCCTCACACAACCCATTATCATCCCCATTCTAAAGGGAGAGAAACTGAGGTTTGGAGATGGTTGCCCAGGGCCACATGTTAGCAAAAGAGAGAATCGGGCTATGAACGTCCCTGTCGCTAAGTGAAGGTTGCACGGTGTCATACCCTGAAAGCTTATTTTTTGCCAAAGCTTACTTGTAAGCGGGGCACAGTCTGTCCAAATCTACACATCCACTTTTGCTGAAGTATCTGATTGTCATACTGCACCTTTGAACAAATTAATAGTCACATGAAACTTGGTGGCTATGGGCTGAGGGATTTGAGAAAATCGGGAGCTGGTAGATGGATTTGTCTTGGAGCTCAGCCATAGGCCAGCGACGAGTGAGATGGCGCCGGCAGGGAACCCCTTAGGGACAGGGCAAGCGGGGAAGCCACTTCTCTGGAGAGAGATTCCGGACGGGCACACACCAGAGAAAGCCAGTGAGCCCAATCTAGCTCTTGGAGAAGACTGATAAGATGGACGGTCATCCAGCCACACCGATCAGGAAAAAGGAGAAAAGCCACGAATGGTCAAGATCTGGAGCGAGAGGCTGACACCACTACAGACCCTACAGGCCACTGGGAGAAAGTGGACATGAGGCTTGAAGGACGCACACTGCTTGGGCCAGCTCAGGAAGAGGCAGACAGCAGGACAGCCCTAGCTTTTGGGGTGTGGCGTTTCTGGTCAGAAGCCCCCCCCCCCAAGGAAGAGTCCATGCTCACACGGCTTAACTGGTGAAGCCTCCTGAACATCTAAGGAGTGTGATGCTGCTGCATTACATAGAACTTTCTTCCAGAAAACCGAAGACTTCCAAAATCATGTACTGAGTCAGCATTACCCTGACAAAGCCAGACAAACAATAAGAAAGCTACAAACCAATACTACTCATGAACACAGAAGCAAACAATCAAAAATAAAATTTAGAAAATCAAGTCCAATAATACATAAAAAAGACAATGCATCATGACAAAGTAAGTTTTGCCCCAGGAAGGCAACGTTGATTGAACTGAAAATCAACCTGTGTCACTCATCATATTAAAAACTAAGAAAACCCTATGATCAGAAAAAAATTTGAAAAGATCTAACATCCATTCCTGATTTAGAAAACAATGAATGGAATGAAACCTCCTTAATTTTAGAAAGAAAAACTACCCCAGCTTACCCAGCACGAAATGGATCATTTGAATAGCCCTTTAATATTAAGGAAATCAAATCATATTAAAACTTCCCTAAGAGAAATACAGGCCCAGTATATGGCATCACTGGACAGCTCTGCCAGTTACTTACGCAAGAACTTATACTATTCTATGCGATCTCTTGAGAAATGGAACTTTGCAGTTCATTTAATGAAAGCTTAATGCCAGAGCCAAAGGTAGTGAAACAAACCCCAAACTATAGCCCGACATCCTCCGTGAATGTGGAGGCAGAATTCTTCAAAAATGGGTCAGCCATGTACAAAATCCTGACCTGCAGTCTGCCTCTCACACTCGGCACCCCAGGCCTTCAAAATGCACTGTAGGCCTGTGTGCACAAACTGTAGGATTTCTGTAAAAGGTGAAGGCCTCCGCCCTGTGGCAGGCAAAGCTTCCTTAGATAAGTCACTGTCTGTCATAATCTTTAATCTGAATGAATACTTTGGAATTTTGAACTGCATCAAAATTTAAAACTCCTGCTCTTCAAAACACTCTCCTCAGAGAATTAAAAGACTAGCTCCAGAATGGGCGTAAATATTTGAAAATCACATATGTGACACAGGATTTTTGTCTAGACTTACATAAGCAACTCTCAAAACTCCATCCTGAGAAAACAAACAACCTGATATAAATATGTCACAGGGCAGGGAGAGGGGGCACCCCAGAACCCCCAAACCTGCCCGTTCTAAATACTTAGTTCTGCCACCCGCCGCATTAAGACAAAACATACTCTAGTGCACAAGACCTTTAGTGGAAAGGAACTTGAATGCAATTAGTGTGTGGCGTAGTTTCCAAATCAAGCACCCAAAGTTACCTGTCCCCTCTCGGGTAAATGCCCAGCCAAATAGGATTGGCCCAAAGCAAGGCCTGAACGCGACTTCTGGTGGGGACCCGCAGGAAAGGGGCAGAAGGGGCCCGCACGTCTGGAAGGAAAAGAACAAAATCAACATGAGGATAAAGGCTGCCATTGTTGACCTCCTCCCGGTCGCGCACCCACGTCTGTGTCAGCCAGCCCAGGACCGAGAAGCCAGCGCAGCTTCTTCACGTGCCTCTGCTCCATGCGCCTCCCCCAGGTCTCCTTGCCCCTCCTGCTTCCCTCCTTCCCAGCCTCCCCTCCAGCTTCTCTTCTCCCTGCTCAGCTCCACCCTCCTTGGGCGGGGCAGGGAACCCAGAGCCTCCCCTCCCCCCAGGCCACCTCTTACAAATATGGGCAAACAATGAAGGTCGCCTGCGAAGGGCTGCATGTGGCTAGAACCCCGGGAGATCCTCAGCATCACTAACCATTAGTGGACGCCTGGACGCCAGGGAGTCAGCCGAGGTGGTGTTGGGCAGGACGGGGAGTGGGCCTCAGGCTCCGTGGGGATGGCAGGTGGACCGGCCGCCCTCCTGGGACTTTCCTGTTAGTGCCCATCTCTGCTCACGTAACCCTCCTGTCCTGGAACTTTTAGCTGTAGGTGCCAGAGGCTTCAGAATTCTCCAAAGTCCCCCTCCTTGTCTCCACCCTTGTCTGTGGGTTTTCCTAAGACCTCCTCTTTGGATAGGGCGCTGCGTCTGCTAAGGAGGTTGCTGGTCTGGTGAGGAGGCTCGGGGTGTGCGTCCATAACTCGTGGACAGAGCTTCATCTTTGAGTGGGCTGAGGCCTTCAGAAGTGCCCCAGGCTGCTTTCCCCCAGGTGGACAGGGAGGCTGTAGTCGAAGGACTGCCCGTCCTCCCTGGAGGTGGCGATCTGATGACCGGCTGTCCCGGAGGTCACCTTCGCTGGTAGAACGTTCTGGGCACATTCAGAGTGCAGGACTCCCCCTCGCCCCCGACCCCGGGGTCCGTGTCGCTGCTGCTCTGTGAGGATCTGGAGTTACCGGAAGTAAAACACACAAAGGTGTGGCCTCGAGCCTCTTTCTCTCGTGGCCCCTCAGCCCCGAGAGCAGAAGGAGGTGCCCTCCGGTCTCGCACCCGCAGCTCCTGGTCCAAGCAGGCGCCTCCACCTATGTGCCCTGCGATCTCCGTTCTCCGACGTGGCTAAGACATTGCTGATGTTCAAGTTATTCGGGCTTTTTCCATGTCATAAGGATGGGAGTGCTTTCAGGTGTTTTACATGTCAGACCTGAAAATGGAAATCAGCACAACCACGCTCGAAAAAGTTTGGCCATTTATAGGTTTAACGTACACTTGTCCTATAACCTGGCTTTCCCGCCCCTACGTGTCTACCCAAGAGAAACGCGAGCTTCTGTGCATGGCGCTTTTATTTAAAACGTGCTGTGGCCACTCCTGAGTCTCACGTCCATGTCCAGGGCCTCCATCTTAGCGTGGCCCCACCCACCGGGCCAGGTGTTGGCCCAACGGTCAATTTTGTGCCCCTAAGGCACCCACGGTCACCTCAATGACAACGACTTCTTGTCCCATCCCTGCGGCCGTCTTCCAAGAGCAGAGCTGCTCCTGAGCACGGCGTGGCTGGGCCCGGGCTGACCGCTGTCCATGGCTGCTCCCGGCGGCTGCCTGTAATCTGGCGGCTTCGCCCACACGTGTGCGCCGTGTGACTGCGACTTTGTTTGGAAATCATTACCTCGAGAAGCACGTCTTTAAAAAAATCGTAGCCAACATACCACTCTCACCCACATCTATTTCCTGTCCGCTTCAACTGCCCGGGCCTGGCAGCCCCAATAAGCATCTGCTCTGTCACTTTTCCCTTTCCCCTTTCATGCCTGGCCTCGGTAGACCAGTAAGCCACACTCGGGAATGCGTTCAGAGGCCATTAATACAGGAAGCACGGTGGAGTCCAAAGAAACCATGAGCCAGCGGGTTGGAAAACATTCTATGAAAGGCCTTTTCAGGCTGCTTCTTCCAGGAGGAGTTTGGTTTTGGATTAAAGGGGTTTATTCAGGTATTCACAGATGCCCGGGCTCTCCGCACCAGCTGGGCTGGGGAAGCCCTGAGCCGAGACCCAGGCCACGGCCAGCCAGCGCGTGCTAACTGGGGAATACACAGATGAAAGAGGCATAATTAGGTGACACGCCTTCAAAGGAGATGAAAGGCCCAAAACATCCTCAAAAACAGGCAAAAATATACCCTGAAATCACTACTTTCTTTATTTGGGGCGCTCCGGTTCCAATAAAAGGCGAGGCGCCAGCGGCAGGCCGGGCAGCGCCCGCCACCGCAGCTCTTTTTCCCTTTCCCTGCTTGGGGAGGAAAAATGTCGTTGCTGTTTGCTCCACGGCCAGCCCCTGGGCTGTGTGTCCCCTGCTCACGGAGACTCCTGGCCCAAGCCGCGTGCCGGCGGCTGCCCCGGGGTGGAGAGGAGCACCCAGCCTCAACGGGGGATAACCGGGAGCCCCTCTGTCCCTGCTGTCCAGTCTTTCTCTGGGCTTCTGAGTGGCCCGTTGTGTGCCGCACGCCTTTGGCCCAGTGCCGCCTACCCTCTGCTGAGAAAGCAAACAAACTGCCACCGTCTCGCGCTGTCCGCTCTCCCGCCACAGTTCAATTATTTGGTAATTCCGCTCAACGCCAGGTATGGGCAGATTCGGGTGAGGAGGGGGTTTCATAGCCGGATCGGATGTCGCATTCCGAGACTTGCCGGGGAGGGGAGGTGCCAGCAGAATGGAAATCTGTGGGGCTGGGCCCTCCCGTGCTCCCTACTGTTCAAGGGGCTCCTTTTCCACTTCTTCCTAACTCGTTAATGGACTCGCTCTGCCTGCCCTGCAGCGCTCATTAACACGTATTTAAATAATTACGGAAAAATCCACATTTTATGCGTCCTTAAGCACTCTGACCTCTGGTTTCTGCAACTGGTCTCAGGAGCCCCCGCCCGGCTCCTTCTAGGGGTGCACAGGCCTCGTCCCTGGCTCCTGTGGTGGCGGCGCCGCCCACACGCACACCTGCCCCCCAGGCCGCATCTGCAGCGCTCACACAAACGGGCTCCTTCCTCTCCCCTCGCTCACCCCCCTCTGTGGCGGAGTCAGAGCCGGTGAATGTGCTACTGCCGCTTCAACACAGCGGAGCCAGAGGCCGCGCGGCCAGCGGGGCTTCCCCGGAGGGGCTGGGTACACGGCGACGGCGGTCATCAGCCAAGGCGGCGGCTAGAGCGCCACGCGGGAGACGTGCGTGCACGCAGTGTGCGTGTGTGTGCGTGCGCGCATCCTATTCAAAGGTGGTGTCACGCTAGTTTACAGCACACGCTTTGGTGGCGCACGTCATGTCGCGCCCATCTTCCTTGTCAGCATGTCTAGAATGAGCCCGACTGTCCCTTGTTGTGAGGGGCTCGCCCTGCTGGGCGCCGGGGGCTGGGCCATGGGCGTGCAGGGTCCTGGCTGGCACCTGGCAGGCCCCTCGCGTCCACCGTCCACCGTGCTGTTCCTCGGGGCAGGCTGCACACTTGGAACGCGGCGCGCTTGCTGTTGCTCTTAGGGCAGGTGGGGGGGCTTAGATGGCGCCCCAGGGAGGCAGAGGTCGCCCGCGCCGCCTGCCCTCACCAGCTCTGTTCCTAAGAACATGGGGGTGGCCTGGAGACAAAGCCACAGAGGGCTAGAGGGGCCGGGCATGGGGTGTGCAGAAGTGATGCTCAGGGAGGGCGGGAAGGGTCAGTCTCCAAGGGTCACGGGGTGCTGGAGAGGCATGGGTGTTGCTTTCCAGGGTGTTCTGCCAGGTCGGGGCGACACCATAGACCATACTTGGCCCCTCTCCGCCTGTCTGGGCCTCCTCAGCGCGGGATTCCACAGCGCTCCCTTGCCCTGCAGCGGGTCTGCTCCAGGACCCGAGAAGTGGGAGGGACACCCCACTCTGTGTTTGAGGGGTCCCCTGGGATGTGACCCCCCCTCACCCGGGGCAGCTGGAGTCAGGCCAGCTTTGGAGAATGTGAGGCAGAGTGCGGGCGTGTCAGAACGTGCTGGGCACGGCCGTGACTGGACGGCGCAGGGGGGAGGCCGTGCTGCCCTCAGAGCAGCCGCCTCAGCCTCTTCCCTGCACCGGGATCAGTCCCCACAGTCCATTGCGCTGGGCTGCCCTGCTTCATGTCTTGAGCGTGCCCCTGGGTAGGCCCTGTGCTCCATGTGATCCCGCATTAGAAGGCCCCCTTGGCCGCTCTGCAGGTGCACACCCCCGGCAAGCCGGCCCCCAGCCCTGCGGCCACTGGGGCAGTGCGCGGCCTGAGCGACAGGACAGCAGCGCTGGGCGGTGGTCTTGGTCTGACGGCCTGCCGAGGCCCCCACCCCCGCCATGTGGCGCGTACGCCACTCTCTGTGCTGCTTCTCCTGCCTCAACCGCACTGGCCGCTCACGCAGCAAACGTTTATTGACGTGTCCCAGGTGGCTGAGAGGCTGAGCGGGGAGTCACAGGCGATGTGATGCCATTCAGCCCTTAAGAGGAAGGCAATCCTTATACACGCAGCGGCTTGGATAAGCCCGGGCGGAAGTCGGCCACAGAAAGACCGGCCTGCGTGTGCGCCGCCTGCGTGAGGCGCCTGGAGGAGTGGGGTTCGGGGAGCAGCACGTTGGGCGGCTGACACCAGGGCTGGGGATGGGGGAAGGAGAGCTCGGGCGGCGCTGCCCTCAGGGCCTGGAGAGGTTCTCAGGCGGCATGGTGTGGCTGTGCGACCCGGCGGGTGGGCAGACCTACGAGGCGGAGTGGACACGGCCACAGGTGGACCTAGGGTGCCACACGCATGGGGAGGCCCCCAAGGGGCGCTGTGCGCCGGGCACGAATCAGGCGTCAGTAACTCAGCGCTTAAATCAGGTTGCATCGCTGTTTCCGATTTTAATGCTGTAAAAAAATATAAAGATCAACCCCAGAACAGAACCCCGGGAATATCTCAAATGGGTCAAGATTCCACAACATGCTTTTTCACCTGGATTGAGGAGAAACCGGAAAATACCTCATGACGGATGAAAACAAAGGTGCGGCCTGTCAGCGCCCACGCGGGGCGGCCCGAGGGACTCTAAGAGGGGAGTCAGCTGCAATACCGGTTTATGTGAAGAAAAAGCAAACAGGAAGAACAAAGCCAGAGTTAGAAGGCAGGAAATAATACACGTTAGAGCGGAAATAAATCAACAGAAACTGAGAAGCTCCACAAGGTCCGAGAACCCCAGAGTGTCTTTGAGCAGACCAGCGACCCAGGCCCGGCTTCTGGGTCTGCGGGGAGCCCCCGGGCGGGGAGCAGGGGGTGCACAGCGAGGCCAGAGGGCGAGGGCCGCCCTCCGACGCATGCGCAGAACCAGACACCACGTGCCGCGCGGCTCGGCGGTGCGCCCGGAGCCTCCCAGAGCCGGGTGACCAGCTCTGCGGCGTCGGGCGGAGCCGGCCTCGGGGCTGAGTCTGTCCTGGAGGTCAAAGCAGAGACCAGTGGCCGCAGAAAGGCCCTGTCCGGCGGGAGGAGACGGCTGAGGAGAGCCTGTGACGCGAAGACACTCCCACGGCGGCGTCCGCCGGGGTCCGTGCCCAGCGGCTCTCCAGCGTCCGGTGACCCAGTTGGAAAGTGGCCGGAGATCTGGGGAGGGCCAGAGAAGGCTCGGTGGCCGAGGGCGTGGCGAGCGCCCCCGCCTCCTGCGCGCACCGAGGCTTGGGGAGCCCCCGCCTGCGGGACGCCCCCGCGAGCCCGGTGGGGTGTGGAGGAGGGGCAGCTGTGAGCCCCTGAAAACTGAAGATCGTTGCCGCGGGAGTCAGCAGCCCCACCCTGGGTGTCTGCCCCAGAGTACGACGCCCCAGCTGGAGCCCGCGCCCCCAGGACGCGGCCCTGGGGTGCCGCAGGGGTGCCGCGGGGGCGGGAGCCGCACGTGCGCCCGAGCGCGCCGGTCACGGCCAGGTCTGTCCGCGCCACGGCTCTGCTGGGGCTTGCGGGGGCAGGGCCTCGCCAGCGACGGCCTGGACGGACGTCAGAGAGCACGTGTGACCAGTGCTGCTGCTGGGTGACCCCCGTTTCGAGGCCGAGGAGACAGGGAGGGCACACAGGCAGCAACGTCGAATTAAGGCAGCGGCCGAAAGCGTGAAGGGGCGGGTGGGGTAAGGGCACCGAAGGTGTGACGACTGGTGGCGCGTCTTTGGCTTTTGGAGAAAGGTCTTACCTGCAGGGGCACGCACCGCGTCCTCGGGGTCACCGCATGACCTCGCTCCGCTCAAACAAAACCAACAAACATCTGGGGGCGCAGCTCTGTGCGCAGTACCCCCTCCCCACGTGGGGCCCCGAGGGAGAGGTTTGGCCCCCCGCCCCCGCCAAGGCCCGGCAGCGAGGGGACCCACAGGGGCGCACGGCGGGCTCAGCAGACCGGTGTCACCTTCAGAAGCCGCAAGGTCACCCAGGGGGCACGCCGCTCCGCGGGAGGCCGCCGGCTGCCGGCGCGTCAAGGTGTCACCGCTCTCACGGGAGATGAGAATGAGGAGAGGTGTGACTCAAGTGTCCCCGAGAGCCTGGCGGCTTAGTGACTTCAAAGGCGGGACCGGGAAGGGGCCCTGGAGCGCGAACAAAGCCCAGCGCAGATTCCAGATTCCGGCTGATCGTGTTGCACCCTCAGCGTGTGAATGGGCTTGGTGGGGCTGGGGGAGCCCCGGGGCTGCGCGGGCGGGGAGAGCACGGCCCGGAGTCTGACCGCGTCCCAGAGAGGGAGCGTGGAGCCGGAGGCCACGGCTCTCTGTGCTCCCCTCCACACCGGAGCCCTGCCTGGCCCTGCCCGCGAAGATGCCGTCCAGCGCGAGCGGCCCCTCCCCGCAGGGCACCCGCAGTGGGCAGGCGGGGGCAGGCGGGTCCTGCTGCGGCTGCGGCTGCTGCTGCCCGGGGCGGAGGGCGAGAGGGCCGCTTAGAGCGCACGTCGGGGCCGGGGGGACATCAGGAAAGGGGGCCAAGCAGCGGCCGTGGGGCCAGGGCCAGGGGGCCTGCGGGTGGCTCCGTGTTGCCCAGGTCTTCCTGCGAGGCCCTGGGCGCCCTTGGATGGGCTTAAGAAGGGCTTGCGGGCTTGCGAAGCGAGCTCACGTCTCAGCCGGGCCGCGGGCAGGGAGGCCTGTCCGCTGACTGGGGCGGCCTCAGTGATGCGGCGGGCACCGGAGAAGCCAAGCAAGGCCCTCGGCAGTGTCAAGGGCGGCTCCTGCGGCGGTGGGTGTCCCCTCAGCTGGGCTGGGGGCCGGGGCTCAGGCGTCCAGCCTCTCCCGGCAGCCCCTGAAGCGGGCGGCCGAAGGGGGTTCTTCTGGGTTCTCTGGAAAGCGGGCTTCCCCTGGGGCTCTCTCAGAACCGGGTTAGGGACCCTCGCCAAGCGTGGGGGCCAGCCCGGGGACGCCCCCTGACTTCCCGGAGGCAGGCTTGCCCGCGTGTGAGACGGAGCCGCCGAGGCAGAGCCGACCACTGTGCCGTCCGCTGGGGGCGCCTCCAGGCGGGGCTCTGAGTAGCCGCGGGCTGCCCCGGCCAAGGACGTGGGAGTGAGGACTGGCCGGGCTCCTGACTGTTTCATCCAGTTGGGCCCGGGACCGTGGTGGCGGTCACACCCAGGAGCCCAGGGGATGGCCTCGGTGAAGCGGCCCCGCCCGCACCCCCTTTCCCTCCATTCTCCCATCAGGCCTCCTCCCTGTGCCCTTCCCTCCGCTGCCCTTTGAGCGTGGGGAGCCGTTTCACCCAGCGATGACCGATGAGACGTGCCAAGTCTGCCTCTGGGCACCACCCCACCTCACTAGGGGGCACGCAGGAAGGCCCCCTCCTCCCCACACTGGCAGCAGCCGGCCCCAGCAGCGAGGCCGGGGCGGGTGGGGAAGGCACTCGTCCTGCCCTGGGCACTCGGTGCAGACGGCGCCCCTTGGGAGAGACGCAGGCTGGGGCGTCAGGGCCGGGGAGGGTCCGGGGCCAGGTGGCGGCTGGGGGAACTCGGGAGCAAGGGGAGCACGCTCTGGGCAGAGGGCGGAGCTGGGGCAGAGCGGAGGGTCCAGGGTGGAGCTCTGTGCCTGGGGTTCTGGAGATGTGGCCAGGCGGGGAGGGAGCCGCTGCCTGCTGCTGTCCCCTGGACACCTGGGCCTGAAGGACGCGCAGCCCTCACCCCCCCCGCCCCCGCCCCAGGCCGGGCGCTCCCTGGCGGGGCTGGCTGCGCTCTGTGATGTGGGGCCTCTGGCCTCTGCTATCTGCTCCGGGCTCCTGTTTCCTGCTGTCCGCGGGCTGGGAGTGACCCAAGGATGACACGCTTCTCCCTGGCCGCCCTCCTGGCCGCCCCTCCGTGAGGTCAGCCACCTGAGGCCGGGGAGGGAAGAGTCGAACCCCACGGCCGCGCTGGGGCCGCAGATGCACCGTGCGGAAGCCTCTAATGGCCAGGCCGGCCGGTTGTCTCCCGCGCCCGGCTCTCCGAGGCCATGGCGGCCAGGGGAGATGCGCTGGCGGGCTGCTGACAGCTGGGCGTCCGAGAGGAACCCACTGGGCCGCGGCCCCCACCCGCTCTGGGTGAGGGCACCCAAACCGGGGCGGGGGGCCAAGGGGGCCTGCACGGCTCACAGGCCCCAGGTGACGCCGAAGGCTCCAGCCCTCGCCCAGCAGGACGGGGGATGGGCTGCGGCACCCCCGGCCCGCCCCGCTGCTGGGCCCCGTTTCCGCTAATGTTGGGGATCCGGAGCGGGAGGGGTTTCGGCACGGCACTTAAAAGGCTGCGTCAAGGGAAACAGGAGCGGCCTCTCTGCTCCGCGGCCTCTCCGCGCCGGCCGGTCGCCCTGCAGGCGTCAGCCCAGGGCCTGCCCTCGTCCTCCCCTGCGCCCCGCAGGCCTGCTCGGCTGTCCGCCTTCCCCCTGGCACCGCCGGCCCTGGGGACACTCTCCGCTGCCCGCTAGTGTCCTGTCTTCTGTGTCCAGCTGCGGGCAGCCGGCTCGGGAGGGCAGGGCCGGGGGCATGTCCGTGTCCGGGGTCTAGAGCGCCCCCAGGCAGAGCGGGGGGCAGTGATGGGCGTGTGCACGTGCGTGGGCGGGCGTGTGCGCGAGCACCCCTCAGGTGTGCCCGGGCGAGGCCCCCACCGCTGCCCCTCCCTGCTCCCCTCAGCCACCAGCCCTTGGAAAGGGCCGTGAAGCCCCTTTGCCGACAGGTCCGGAGCACGGGGGTCCCGGGACTTGCTGGCGTCCCACAGCTGGGGAGCGGGTGGGGGCCCTGGACACCCGCATTCCCCTGCCCCCACCGGGCCGTGGGCCCCCTCCCCTGTGCCCACCCGGCCGCTGGGCCCCACTGGCCCCGCCTGGGTGCCTGGCCACGGCGGGGGTGCCCTGGAGGGGGGGGCTGCCCTCACCCCCCGTTTGCGGGGAGCCTGCGTGGGGTCTGGACACGGCCTGGCGTTGGAAGAGGAAGCCCCAGACGAGGCTACGTCCCGAGCCCGATCGGGCAGTTGCCACTTCTGCCCACCTGGGCCGTTTCCCACGGGCACCGCAGCCTGGCCGCCAGCCACGCCCACCGTGCCTGCGTCTCGGGTGGCGGCTGGCCGGCGGCCGCAGACGTGCCGGGAAGGACGGCAGCCGAGGACCCCGTCCCTTCAGATGCTGCGCCCCAGGCCCAGCTGGGGGCTGGGCTGGCGGACCTGCTGTGTGGACGAATGCGCCGTGGACAGTGGCCGGTGCCGACACCGAGCCGGCTCGCGCTTCAGGCCCGGGGCAGCCGTGCTGGCCAGTGGCGTGACGGAGAGAGCTGAGCACGGAGGGCAGTCGGGGCCTGGGCGCTGGGGAGTGGACAGCGAGGGCCGGCCGCAGGGCCTCCCCACTGTGGCCGCCGCACCCCGTGCAGTGCGGGCGTCATCCGTGGTGCTCCCTCGCCCGCCCGCCCGCCCGCTCGCTCATCCCCACCCCCTCCTTAGGGAGGACGCGGTGAGCGGGGTCCAGCTGCCCAGAGCGTGTAAGATACGCCCCCTCCCCCCCTGGAAGGGGCTTTCCGCAGCTCAGCTTGGGTCACAGCTGTGAAAGTGAGGTGCACCCCACTCAGAAGTGAGAAGGCCCCCCCCCCCCGTTTCCTTTCTCCACCTGGAGCCCTACCCCTGCCCTGGGGAATGTGAGCAGAGGCCTTTCGGGGGCACGGGACACTGCTGCTGTCCACACCGGCCTCCTGGATGCCAAGTGTGGGGTTCTGGGGCAGGGCCCAGGTCAGCGAGGGGTGCAGACGGCACCGGTCCCGAGGGGAGCTGAGCGCAGGTGGGGCCCCCAGGTGGGCACTGTCCTCTGGGAGCTTGAACCCTCAGGGTGTGTCCACTGCCGGGCGGGGCAGGCGCGGGTGTGGGCAGGCTTCCGGGCTGGGGTCCGCGCTGCCCCTCGTGGCCAGACGCTTCCGGTTTCCACTGCCAGGGGCTCGTCGTGTGCCCCCCGCCCCCATGTCTGTTTAGGAGGCTCCGTCTTCGTTCGAGGCCACCCCGTGGTCCGGTTTGTTGGAAGTCAGAACCCCAAATGCTGCATCTTGGAAGTCACCCCGGCCCCGTCCGGTTCAAACCAGCCTCCCCCTCGGCCCAAACGGGTCAGGGCACGGGGCTGAAAAGCGGAGACCCCAGGCGAGCGGCAGGTGTCCTCCGAGCTCCGCACACGCGTCGGGCCAACAGTCGGGGCCCCTCGGAGCTGCCGAGCACTGAGACCGCAGGTGGGGCTATGCCGGGCGCGCCGCGGGGCCGCAGAGTGCCCACATGGTCATTGTGCGGCGCGGTCTTTGTTCACCCCGCCCTTGAGTCAGCTGGGGCAGAAGCCCCAGCCCAGCCAGGGCCGCAGCGCCCAGCTCTCGGGGTGCCCCAGAGCCCCTGGGGGTGGGCGGAGCCTTGGCATTCGGGGCGCCACGGCCTCCAGCGGAGGGGCCAGGCTCCTGACCCAGGTGTGCGGCGGAGGTGAGGTGCGGTGTCTTGGGAGGCAGGCCCCCCCCCCCCCCCCGCTGCAGCAGCCAGTGAGGACCAGCGGGCTTCTCTGCGCCGGGAACGCTCCGCCCGCTCTGTGCTGGGGCCATCTCTGCGCCCCTCGGGATCTCGTGAGCAGCGACACGCTGAGCCTGCGCTGAGGGCTGTCCCTGGCTGCGCACCCCCAGATGTGCTGCCCTGCACCTCGGGCCGGTGAGCCGAGCCGCGCCCGCGGCCTCCGCAGAGCTGATCACAGTTTGAGCGGACGGGGGCTGTTTGGTGTGCAGACATTCTGCCCTTGCGCGTCGCCGGGGTGGGCCGCTCTAGGGCACCGTCCACGTGAGCTCCCTGCGCCTCGGGCTTCCCGGGGCTTCCTGAGCTCGCTGGGGTGGGGTCCGCAGCAAAGGCCCGGGTGGTCGCGGGCCCCGGGAGGGAACGGGGTCCCAGCTCACGGAAGCTGGGCTTTGAGGTGCCGAGCAGAGGGGACGGTCGGTCGTGCCACAGGCACGGCGAGAACCCTGGCTGAGCAGCCCCATCAGGGTTGCCCCCGGTGACTCCCGACTCCCCGGTGGGGTGGGGCGGGGCGGCCAGGGAGCGGGGGCGGGGAGACGCAGGCCGGCGGTGCCCGCAGTCTGGGGTCGCAGGCGCACATCTGCCCAGGGGCTGATCTGGGCCCCTCTAAGTAAAGCAGCGTCTGCCTGCTGGCGCCGCACAGGCGGGGCTGCTGTTCTCCGACCTGGGGGAGCCCAGTCAGCCCCGGAACAGCAGTACTGGGGGTCTTAGTAGCTCCCTTGATGCTGCCCGGGCCGTCTGACCGGCCCCTGTGCGTGGCAGGGGGTCGGAACCGCACTGGGTCTCAGCAGTGGGTGGAGCCGAGTGTCAGAGCTGTCGGGGAGCATCTGCGGGGTCTGCGTGCCCCTCCGGGCTGTACCCCCGCTGGGAGAGGCGCGGGGTGGGGGCAGCCGGACGGCCAGATGCGGGGCGGTCGCCTCCTTTGCTCGCAAGCTGTGCGGCCCTGGGCGAGCGAGCTCCCGCCTCTGAGCCCCTTCTGGGGGTGCTGCGGGGCTCCCTCCAGGCGGCACATGCGAGGTGATGGGGCGTGTGTGATGCGGGCGCGTGCCTGGCCCCCGGTCCGCGTTCTCAGCGCCCTCTGACCCAGGCAGCCTGCGGGCGCCGCCAGGAGCAGAGGCCGCCGCGGGCGAGGCGGAGCAGAGACGCGGCCTCCTGCAGACTCGGGGCCTCTGCGGACGCCCGTGTCCCTGTATGGGCCGGCGGTGACACAGGAGCAGGCCGCCCCGCCACGCCTGACGTAGTCACACTTGCAAGCCCTTCCGCCTTGTAAGGTGGCCGCACAGGCCCGGGGCGGGGGGGCGCTTTGCCCCCCCCGGGCAGAGCTGTGCCTCCAGGTGCTGTGGCCGGCAGCCCCGCAGCGGGGTCCTCCGTGGCACGGCACAGTGGGCCCGCCGGGCGCTCACGCGGCCGAGAGCAGCTCCGGGCCGTGCGGCTCCGCGGGGCTTTCTTCCTGCACCCCCAGCCCACCCCGGAGCTGCTGCTGCCACTGGGCACACAAGGCCCGGCCTCGGGGGTGCAGCAGGGCCGAGCCTGCACCCCGCCTGCTCCTGGGTGCCCCACCCTGGGGACCGGGCAGCAGGGCACATGTCTCGGGATTTCTGCTCAGCGCTGCCCCATGGCCCGGGACCGGCTTGGCGTGTGGTAGGTGCTTCATAAATGCTCAGCAAGCAGCAAGCGGGGGCCCCTGGGTCCATCTGTGAGTCAGGACCCAGTCCAGCGCCTTGTCCTCGGCCTCGGGCCTCTGCCGACTCGGACGCTCTGGAGGGAGATGCACGCGTGGCCCCTGCCCTGTGGCGCTGCCCCTGCACACGGACGAGTCTCCTTGCTGACCGCGGCCAGAGCCCCGCTGGCCCCACCGCTCCAGCAGCCAGAGCCACGTGCCGCACCCGTGCCCGCTGGTGGGGGCCCCCCTCCACCCTGGGGCCTCCCCTGGCCGAGCAGAGACCCCAGCCCCCACCCCAGCTCAGCCCGACTCAATGCGGGCTCTGTTTGTTCTAGCGCAGCAATTTCAAGGGGGCTGAAACACTTGTTAAAATGAAGGTAAAGAATGTAAACCACAGCAGGCCGGTCACCTCTGCTTCAAAAGGCCCTTGTTCCTGCGGCCGCCCCTCCCGCCGGCCCCGGCCCCGCCGGCCCCAGGCGCTCCCTGAGCGGGCAGCGCTGCTGGGGGACGGGACGGCCTGGCGAGAGAGGGACCTGGGGGGTGGAGGCACCTGCGGGCGCCCGGGGGAGAAGGACCTGAGGGGCTGAGTCTGGGGGCAGCCCCGCCCCCTGCCCCCACTAAAAGGAGCGCCGTCCGTGGAGCCGCTCCAGCTGGCGACGGCCAGGCGCCCGGGGCGGCGGTGCGAGTCCGACCAGGTCCAAAGCCCAAGACCCGGCTGGTGTCCGAGGCAGGGGCTGTCTCGGGGGGCAGGGACAAGCGCGGCCCTTCTGCCCCTCTGACGGCGCCCATCGCAGTGGGGCGTCCGTGCCAACACCGAGCTCCTCCAGAAGTGCCCTCACCCGGCCCGGGGCCCCCAGCACCGGGGCAGAGGCCGTCCACACCCACCCGCAGTGCTCCCGGGAGCACCTCCGCGTGTCTGGGTGGTGCCGCCTCTGCCTGCGGGTCGCCGCCAGCCCGCTGCTGCTTGGCTCCTTCGTGGGGGCACCGCTCCCCCAGGGGGCCGTGCTCTGCGGCAGGGCCAGGCCAGTCGGGAGGGTGGGCAGCACTGACGTCGGCTCCAGCCGTCCCCGCTGGGTGGGCCCCCAGCCCCCGCCGGCCAGGGTCGGCCGAGGGTCTGGCAGAGATGACAGGCCCAGCCACCCCACTGCTGCCTGCCGCCTCCCCCGAGCGCCGCGCCGATGGGGGCTCACTGAGGCCGGGGCTCAGCAAACGGAGGGTAATTCCGGCCGTGGGTGGTCCCCCGTCAGCGGCAGGCAGGTAGAGCGCAGGCCGCAGACGCCCGCTCAGCTGCTGGGCGGGCTCAGCCCCGCCGCCCTTATTCATCCTGACAGCCGAGCCCGCCAGCCCCCACCGGGCCTGGCCGCGCCCCCGAGGCCATGAGTGGCTCCCGCGCCCGAGGGGAGTTTGTGTTTGGCCTCTGGAGCCAGGTCCGCGGGCACCACCGCTTGGCACCCCAGGGAGCGGGGGACGGACGCCGGGGCAGGGCGCCCCACATGCCGCGGCGTGGCCAGGAGGCCCTTCACGTGGGGAGTTTTGTCTCTCGCCGGGGGGCGCGTGAGTGTTGGGGCCGACGCTGCCTCCTCTGTGGCCACGGCAACTACCAGGCCGGCCCGAGCAGCCGGCTGGCGCGGGAGTGGCGGGTCCATTGGCATCTGTCGGCGGCGTCTCCCGGGAGGATGGAGGGGCGGGGCCGGGGGCGAGGCCCATGGCCAGGCCACCGCGAGGTGCCCGCCGTGTCCTGGCACCGGAGCCTGCGGCTCTGGACGCCAGTGGGCCTTTGCGCCGGCGCCCTGGAGTGACAGCTGCGTGGCGCTGCTGGGTCGGGCGTGGTCATTCCTGGGGCCCCCACCACGCACCGCCCCACGCCACGGCCTGACCCGGCAGGCAGCTCCCCCACACCTCCCAAAGCTCGAGGGACGGCCCCTCCCCGCCTCTGGTGGCTTCTGGGGGGTCCCGAGGCCTTGGGGTTCCCGGACTCGTGGCTGTGTCCAGCCTGCCCTGACCTCGCCTGCCGGCCCTCTGGGTCTGCGCTTGGGTCTCGGAGGGACGCTGCGTGGGCTTCCAGCCACGCCGGGTGCTCTGGGAACTTGGCTCCTGACGCTCGGGCTCCAAGGCTGGGGCCAGGAGCAGGTTCTCCCTATGTCTGTGGCTTCTGGCGCTCTGTCTGTCTGTCTTGTGTCCACTCACCGATCCGTGTCCTCGAGTGCTGACTGATGTCGCCGCCACAGCCCACCCCCGGACCCGCAGCCTGAAGCACAGAGACGAGGCGCCCAGCAGGGCTGGAGAGCGGTGCCAGGCCCCCAGGCGGGCTGCTCCCTGCCCCCTCGGCGCGGCGGCGTCCCTGGCCCGTCGTGGCCTCTCTTGTCTCACGGGACTCGGCGTGGAGTGCAGGGCGCCCAGGCCCTCATTCCCCCGTCACTGCGGGCCTGTCTCGGGGGCGCCTCTGAGGCCCTGGGGTGGGGGCTCGGGCAGTGGGTGCACGAGGGCACGGTCCGGCCGGGACCTCCACCCCTGTCTGCGGAGAGCCCGCGGCCGATGCTGTGCGCGCCCCTTGAGTGTTACAGGGCAGCCCCGATACAAATGGGGTGCCTGTCGGGGTTCTCACCCATGCGCTTAAAAGGGACTTGTAAGACTCAACTGCAGACACACAGAATACAATTAATGAAAGGGTTTATTTACACAAAGGGAAGGGAAAAAGATAAAGAATAAATTGGTGCCTGCGTCCTACCAGTTCCGCCGAGCTGAAATCTCAATGGCACACTAAAAACCTGGCGATCCGCAACCACGAGCAGTCGCCCCCCTCCGAGTTCGCAGGTCCGGTTTTTAAATCCCGAAACCCTTTCTTAGCTCCTCCCTCAGTCCTCAGCATCCTTCCCGCGGTGACGACGGCATTCTGGGATTCGCAGTCCTCGGTGTCTTGTATCTCTCTGGACTGAGGCGGGGTGGGGTCCTGGGATGCTCCCCTTCCCTGAGGACCCCCCTCTTACGGGAGGAGCCGCCTGCGCAGCCTCAGGGCGAGGCTTGCGAGGAGGCCGGTGGCCACCGGGAGCGGGCGGACGGCTCCAGAATGGACTGGGGCCAAGTCAGAGAACGGGGGTGCCGAGGCCAAGAGCAGAGGCCTGGCGCTGTCCTGGGGTGCAGGGGCGCCGGGGGTCTCTGCGGGAGGGCAATGGGGGCCCTTTCCAGGGTGTGGGCTCTGACTTCCCTCTGTCTTGTGCCCGCAACAGTCTCCTCCCTGGCGGCTCGTCCTGAGAAAAGCCTGGGGCCGCAGAGACCTCTCGCCTGCGGGAACAACCGGAGGCCGCTCAGGCCCAGCCTGGGGTCTCCGGGGGCAGCAGCCGCTGGCGCTGCCTCAGCGGCTGGGCTCGGGCGGGCCACTGCCACGCTGGTGTCTCCTCCTGGGCCACGTGAGCGTGACAAAGTGCCACAGCCACGCACGGCAGAGGAGCCGCACGGCGTGGCGGTCAGAGGCGCCTCCGGGCAGCTGGCAGGAGGGTCAGCCAGAGGTGCTGAAGGGACACGGAGGACTCAGGCCAAATCTGGACAGAGAGAGCCCTCTGGAGAGCCTGGGAGCGGGGCTGCCGCCTTCAGAGGTTGTCCACCGCTATCGAGGCCCACGGCACGAGGTGGGGCCGGCCGGGTGGGGCTCTGAGTTGCTCTGCGGAGAACTCCCCACTTCCTCCTGCAGCAGTGAGGGTGTTAGGGGGACGCGCGGCCATGAAAAGCGTCTCTGTAGGGGACGGCTACGGCCTCCCGGGACGCCCCTCGGCTCGCGGCCCAGACCCCTCGCCGTGCACATGCTTCTACCCCAGAAGGGCTCGATTTCAAACAGTCTCCCAGTCTCCGGAAGCAGAACGCTCCTACTTGGTGCAATGTGGCAGGTTGTTTTTCGGGTCTGGGAATACTATTACTGTGTGTCGATATGATGGAGGTGGCAGAAAAGAAGTCTCAGAGATGGGGAAATCACTTTGGGTTTTGAAGGATGGATAGGAGTTTTCCCGGGAGCAGAAAATGCATGAGAGCAGACTGACAGGAGCCGTGAGACGGCGAGTGCACCGGTGGTGCTCACAGGGCGCCTGGTCACACAACAGCCCGCCCTGACGCTGCCCGCGGGGAACACTGGCCTGCCATCGACAGCCCCACGTCCAAGCACCAGCAGCAGGCAGCAGCTCTGCCTGCAGCATCAGACACACTCTCCCAGGGATGGGGAGTGATTGACACCCACAGAGGAGGGCCCTGGGCGCTCTGCTGCTCCACGCGTGTCACGAAGCTCGCTGGAGGGGGACGCTCCCGGCCGAGGCCCCCAGGCAAGCGTGACCCAGGTGGTCGCGTCTGTCCGTTGACACGCCCTCCCTGGCCCCACCGCCACCCCGCACTCTTAAAGTCTCTGCAGCACGATGAAGTGAACATGCCGTTACCCGCGTCTTGTGTGTGGGGAGACCGAGGCACGAGGGTGCATGTGACGTGTGTGCGAACGGGGCAGAGCGGAGAGGAGGCAAGAGTGGGCACCCAGACTAGGGTCGAGCTGCAGCTTGTTGGCAAGCCCCGAGGGGCTTTGTGGATGGGCGCAGGGGTAAGAACCTGCTTTAGGCGGCCCTCAGGCCAGCGGAGGCCAGGGGCGGGGCTCGCTGTGCCCATCGGGGGCCCAGCCTCAGCTGGCCAGTCGCCTGGTGGGACCAGCTTACCAGCTCTGCCAGCCTCCCTGCAGCCCGGGTTGGAACGGCCGCCCCCGGCCAGGCGCGGTCACACATACACATGCGTGGTGGCAATGCCTATCACTGCCCCAGAGGTCTGTTCCGTCCACCTCAGACAGAGGCGTGGGCTCGTGGGCTTGGAGGACAGGAGGGGCCGGCATGTGAGTTCCATTAGCCAAACCAGTCCCCAATGTATTTTTCCATTTCTGAAAAAAAGATTACATTCTAGTCTTGGGAAATGCTGTCCTTTGGGCAAAAGGCACCAAGCCTGAAGAAACCTGCTGTATGGCGCTGGCCAGGCCCCTCCGAGAGCTCCCCAGAGAAGCAGGATGCAGACCCCGGTGGCCTTCCAGGAGTTTTCATCCAGTCCACCCTCTTCTGCTCCCAGCCCCCTCCCCACATCTCTCCGCAGGCTGCTTTCCACAAACACCCCGTGTCAAAGTGCTGCACGAGGGGCATCTACATAGGATTCTGAAGGTGTGTTTGGGGACTGCCAGGGGAAGGAGAACAGAGGAGGCTCCAGGCTGGTGAGCACCGTTGGAGCGAGTTTCAGTTCAGACCACATTTGTGTTGAGCTCCAAGTGCTTAGCAAGTGTCTGATAGGAGAGAAGTCAGTCTTTAGAGCTCTCCTGTCTATACTTTTCTTCTTTGAAGAGACTCCTCCCTAGCCCTCCTTCCCTAGCCCTCCCCAGACCCACCCCTCTGTGATCTTGCATGCTCTCAGCATCTCTGCCCTATCAAAACCTACTCAAGAAATCGGATGGTAGTCATTCACACTTTAGTATAAATAAGTCACAGAGGGCTCCTCTTTTGGGAGTGGCATTCAAGTGCCTGTTGTTTCAGTCTTGAAGGAGCAGTCAGGCCGTGGCCGACTGTGTACCCAGAGCTGCTCCTGCCTGAGGCGGATGCAGACATTTTTCCGTCGACACCCCCAGAGCACTGAGGCTTACATGCATGTGTGTGCACACACGTGTGTATGTACACACTTCTGAGGCCTCTGGCATGGAACTTAGTCACATTTTCCAAATATCTTCAGGGGAGTTCCAGCACTGGGAATCATTACCTGAACTCCTCCGAGGAACAGAGCAGATACGCACCTGCAGAAACAAGCCGAGTCCTCGGCAGGAGAGGGGGTTGGCCCCGCGAGGCCCGGGGCCCGCATAGGCGCCACGCCTGCTCCCAGCCAGCCTCTGGAGGACACTTGTTTTCTCACAGCGCTGGGCACCAGTTCAGATGTCTGCTGAAAAAGCTCCGTGTTCCCCTCTGCTGACTCATCTGGCGGGAATAGCAGACCCAGCGCCAACGTGCGGCTGGCTGACCCCACGGCCCCTCCGAAAACCAAGGCGGGAGCGTTTAGGTCTGTGCGTACAGCAGCAGCGATGCAGCAGATCCTCTTTCTGGGTTTTTGTTGCATCTCGACACTCCCGGGCCGGGCACTCAGTGACCTGAGCAGCTGGGACTCCCACTGCAGAGCAGGAGGGGCCCAAGCGGACCCTGTCTGTGCTTTCTCAATAAGGGAAGCGACTTACTGTGTGACGGGGGGGCAGCGCCCGGCCCTGGTGTCCGCCGCCCCGAGGCCGCAGCGCGCGGCTGGAAGGAGCCAGGAGCCCGGCCGCAGCCTGCCTGCTCACTGGCACAGGAGGCGCCCGCTGCGGGGCAGCTCCACGGCGCCGCCTCCCACCCCGTGTCGCTCACCGCCCACCTGACTCTGCAGGACGCCCTGGACCGGTGACACGGCGCCGTGTGGCGCCTGTGCTCCCCTTTGCACTCCGTTCTGGATAAGGCATGCGGATCGCCGCCGCTGTCCCGATTCGGGCTAGCATCGTCACGCTCTTCGGCGCTTCTGGGAGCTTCGACCCCTCGTCTCCTTTCATCCCGCCGGGCCGAGGGGGGTTGGCCGCCCGTGCACAGAGGTGGCAGCCCAGAGGGAGCCCGAGCCCCGTCCTGCAGGACAGCCCTGCGCCGCAGCCAGCCCAGCCGCCTCCTGGCCGTGCCCCGGCCACGGGCGCCCCGCTGGCAGGTCGCATCTCTAGAGAAAGCCGAGGTGCGGGGAGGGCCCCCGGGGCAGCGAAGGAGTGGACACGGGCCTTGGACCCCTCTCCCCCGGCCCCCAGAAATAACTACTCTGGCCGTGCCGCTGGGGGCCGGATGGTGGGGGCAGGGAGGCAGGCTCCGTTCCTCAGAAGTGTCCCCGTTTTCAAAGTGAAGGGGGGGTCCAGGCTGAGGACCTGGCCGTGGGTCCCTCGCAAACCCCAGGGCGCTCTCTGGCAGGCGGGGAGACGCCTGCGGGGGGAAGGGTGCCTACACGCCCCGGCCCGGGGCCGAACCCCAGTCTGGACCTGCCCCCCGTCTTTGCTGCCCCGGGAAGCAGCCCCACGTGCCGGGGCGCGTCCGGCCAGCGCCTCCCTTGGCCGAGCCCGGCCGTCGAGTCACCCTCTGAGCTCCCGTCTGGACGGCACCGAGTGCCCTGCGCGGAGAGCCTCTCCCAGGGGCTGCTCCGTCCCGGCGGGGCGGGCCGAGGGAAAACCCAGCTGGACGGGAGAGGCTCGCTCAGTCACGTGCCGCGAGGAAATGGAGATGGTCCGGGGAGTCACGGAACCGACGGGAAAAACCCCGGCAGCCTGACCTTCCCCGGGCGCCCGATGGCGGGACACCGCGTCCCTCCCCACGGAGCACGGCTGTAAGGGGCGCCGGCGAGGGCACGCCGGCAAGGGCGCGCGGGTCCACACCTGCCACGGCCGCTTCCTCCTGCGTCTCACCCGAGAGCGTCTGTGGCCCTCCCGGTCGGGATTTCAGTCACTTAAAGCGGGCGCAGAGGGGCCCTGCAGCCGACAGGCTGTGACCACGGAGGAGCGCCCCCGCGCCCTCCAGAGGGGCAGGCCCTGGGCGCCTCGAGCCCCCCAGCTCTGCTCCAGGCCGCCTCGCCCCGAGTGGCTTTATTCTCCGCAGCCGTTTTCGGGATATTCTGGAGCGTCTCTGGAATTCCCTTTTGCCTTCTCCTCTTAGAGTCTCCCCAGTGGGGCAAGAGTCTGGGGCCTGTTTTGAGCGGTGTCAGTGAAAAGGGAAACAAAGGAAGGAAACAGTCGTCCCTGTCCCGCGGCCACCAGAGATGGGCCCTTCCCGGCTTGTTTTGGAGACGCCCGCGGGTTGTCTGTTTGCGGGGTCCCCTGCGGCTCAGGACGAGGAGCCGTTTCAGGGCCAGAAGGTGGGGGGAGGGGGCTTCCTCTGGGCACGGCCGGAGGTTGACTCGCCCAGCAAGGGGGCGCGCGGGAAGCATGTCCAGGAGCGTTAATTACCCCTGCTGCGCCGTTTATCAGGACTAACCCTTATCAGCAGGCAGCTTAGACTAACCCCGCCCAGAGGCGGCCTGTGCCTGAAGCCCCTTCCCAGGGCCCGGGGGTGGGCTCCTGCCCCCTCAGCCTGGTTGACGTCGGCTCCCGCCGAGCCCCGTCCTGCCAAGTGACCGAGAGGGCCACCGCGGCTCCGCAGATGCGAGGCCAGTCTTCCAGGGGCCGTGTCCCCGCCCCCGTGGCCGGGCCGCGCCGCATGTGCCCGACAACGTCCATGGTGTCTGCCCTGACAGCCAGAGCAGGAGGGGTCGCTCTAGCGGGGTTGAGGCCACGGGGCACCCAAGGGGGCCTCCTGGGCTAGGGGCGTCGGGCCTTCCCACCCAACTGGTCTGTGCCCCCAGCCCGCCGGGGCATCGCAGGGAGGGCAGCAGCTCAGGGCCGCGAGGCCGCGTCTGTGCTCCCCAAGACGCTGGGCGGGCGGCGGGGTGCACGGGGGCTGGCCGGAGGCCGTCGGGGTCCCATCCAGGCCCCCCCCAGCAGCCGCCTCGGGACCTTCAGTCCAGAGGGCCCCTCCGCCGCTGTCAGTAACGCGTCGGGCTCTGTGGATTTCCTGCGAGCAGGCGAACAAGACAAAAATTCAAAACACCTGGTAGTTGAAAACTTTCTCATTAAAAAAGAAATCCTGCTAATAAAGATGATGGCAGGAAAGATGGGGACCAGATGGGCCGTCCGCGCCCCTTCTTCTCCGAGCGGGAAGGCGCAGGTATCGGAGCGCGGAGCGCGGAGCGCGGGTCTCGCCCGTATCCGAGCTGGTCGCGTTATCCTTGTAACAACATTTGCGCAGAGGCCCCGTGTGTGGGGTCGCATGTGGCGGCCACATTGTCCCGCCGAAGTGCGCAGCGGCAGGCCGGGCAGGGGCTGCTCCCGGGGCCTGTGCGTGGGCGGGCCTGCCTGTCCCGGTGCCCCGGCCCCTCGGCACCCTACCCGGGCGGGCAGGACCGAGGCATGGAGGCGGGTTGGTGCTCCGGAGGCCTGCCTGGAGGGGCCCTCCAGGGGCGCTGCTGGGCTGGCAGGCTGCAGGGGGACCCTGCGGGGTGCGCCAGGAGCCTCAGTCTGGGGGTGAGGGTGACCTGTCTGGGAAGGCCCCGTCTCCCAGGTCATCTTCGGTGTGGAGAGGCCCTCTCACCCACGCCCAGCTCGGGCCCCGAATGCGGCAGGGAAGCCAGGGATGACGGCACGTCCGGGGCTTGGGGACCAGTCCTGTTCCCAGCCTTGACCCGCCATGTCTGGTGCCTCAGTTTCCCCATCGGTGAACACGGAGAGATGCTAGCAGCTGCGTCACGGATAGCCCAGGCGGTCAGACGAGATGGCACAGGCCAGCCCAAGAGTGTGGGGTCAGCACCCGCCACTCAGGCTGAGCCACAGCCCTTGCCGGCGCTGCCCAGGGAGATGCAGATGGCGATGTCAGTGACAAGCAGGCCGAGGCCCGGAGGGAGGGTGGCGGCCAGGTGGCGTGGCCACGGCCGAGGTGACCCACACCAGGGGCCCCCTCTGCCACAGTCTGGCCTGTTGATGGCCGGTGCTTCTGGGGCGGAGCAGGCCTCCCCCTCCCCCTCTGGGCACCCTGGGCGCCTCTGCGAGGGTTTCTCTGCTCCCACAAACCGAGACCTTTTGGGGACTCTCCCCACTAGAGGCACGCTGACGGGGGGTTCATGTTCCCATCAAAACCTGAGTCCCACGGGGGCGTGGACAGCTCAAGTCTGCTCTTCCCTCCCTCCCGCTCCTCCCCTGCCCCCTCCCTCCCTCCCAGGAACCGAGCCTCTGGGGGGGGGCGTGGCTCTGGCTGGCTCGGGACAGCCACGTGCTCCGCCTTTGACGCTGTCGTGCATGTCAGCCCAATGAGGGCCCCTTGGGGTGTGGTTGGAGAGGCGGGGAAGACACCCCTCTCTTCTGGAAGAGGACAAGGGGGCCCGAGCAGGCAGCACGGAGGGATGTGGCTCAGGAGGAGAGCCTGCTGCGCAGAAGGCGAACAGCCCCGACAACGTGGCCTCTGCTGGAGCGGACCTGGCCTGAAGCCCACCCTTGCCCGCACTATCCCGTTACCTGGGCTGGCACACGCCCTTCTTTTTTAAGCCCCTTGGGTAGCTGCTGCTCACGCCCTGCCTGACCAGGGCCGGCGCTCAGCAGGGGTCTGCCCGCCGAGTGACCGGGGCGTCCCACACGGTCTGGACACCTGGATTGTGACGGCAGCTGTGGCGTGGCTCAGGATGCAGCCTCCCGCCTGCAGGAGGCCAGAGCGGAGGAGCGCGCCTCGCTGAGGCGGGGCAGCATGGCGTGCAGCTGGCGCAGCCCCCCCAAGGCGGTGGTGACGAGGCTGCCACAGTCGGTGCCTGTGAATTGGGCAGGTTGTCCGGCCTCGGGCGCGGCTGACCTGCAGGCGGGGCCAGTCTGCAGAGCCTCGGGCGCCGACACCCACACGCCAGCCCGGAGGCCACGAGGCGGGCGGGGCAGAGGGGCGGGGTGGCCGGCGCCTTCCTGACTCTGGCCAGCAGGCCACGCACAAGAGGGCAGGACACGGCGACTCGGGCGGGCAGCTCAGGGGGCTGGCCCTTTGGTGGCCAGCGCTGGCGGCTGCTGTCACGGGTGCGCGGTCGCTGGGCCCCAGCGTCCCCTCGCCGGCCGCCCGGCTGCCTGGACGCCAGCTGCGGGGGGCCGTGTCTGCGCTGGCCGGCGGGGGGACCACAGGCCCATCTCCCCTCTGGGGCCACCCCGCACACCCCGCTTCCCGGAGCCGGGTGCACACACGCACCCGCGCACACGCACCCGCGCCCTGCTTGCGGCCCCCGCCCTGCCCTGGGAGAGTATTTACAACTCTTAACACATTGTTTGCGGGTAGTTTTTATTGCGCCCTAACAGGTGGCGTGGGCCATTTTTGCTAATTTTTTAAGTATAAAAGTAAACATATTTACACGTTACCTGCATTCTACCGCTAGTCTATAAAAAAACGTATTAATGTGTGTCCCACGCTCTACTACCAGTCAACATAAAACGTGTAAGTATGGCTCCCGCAGACAACATGTTAATAAACGGAGCCGCGGCAAGCCGGGCGGGCCGTGCACCTGCGCCTGCGGGGGGCTCCGGGGGGCTCCGCTGGGCCGGGAGCGCCTCGTCTTCCACCCAGATTAAAAGAAAACAAGAGCTGGCTCCTCCCCAGCTCGCTCGGGAGGAATGCACTCAGCCCAGGTAGGAATGTGACCCGCTAATTACTGTTTGTCACCAATTAATTAATGTTTGAAATACAGCCCTCCGGGGACCCCGGGCCTGCGGGGGAGGGCCTGGCTCCAGCAGGGCCTCCTGCTGCCGCCTCCGGCCAGGTCGGGAGAGGGAGGGCCGAGCCCAGTCCCTCCAACCGATGTGCCCCGTGGGGTCCGGCGCGGGGCTGGGGCGCGTGGCCAGCGGCTGTCCAGCACGCCCGCCCGCTGCGCCGGCCGCTTTGGCTCCCAGCTCGTGCTCGGTGCTGCCCGGCCAGCTGGGAGAGGGGACAGACAGCGTTTAAATAACCGTGGCTGTGCGGGCTCGCGGCGCGTGGCAGCCCCGCTCACTGGGAACCCCCCGCGCCCGTGCGTGCGCCCATGCGTGCCTGCGCCTGCCCCCCCCGTGCCCGGCCCTGCACCCGTGCGTGCCTGCGTCTGTCCCCCCACGCCCGTGCGTGCCTGCGTCTGTCCCCCTGCGCCCATGCGTGCCTGCATCTGCCCCCTAAGCTGTGGGTGTCTCCCCCCTGCCGGGCCCGCACCCTGCTCAGGGCCCGCCTGCCAACTTCCCTGCAGTGAGGTGCCCCCATGCCCACCCCTCTCCAGCCGGGGGCCCCGTCCTTCACGACGCGCCCCACTCCTTTCCGCAAGGCGCGTCATCTCTCTGAGACAGCTTTTGGGGGGGGCATTTTGTTTTATTACGTTTGTTTGCATGTGCGCTTCGCGCCACTGTCTGTGTCTGTGCGGTGCTGCCGTCTCCGCTCAGGTGCAGTCCGTAAAATCCCCCCGCGGGTCACCCGTGACCATCACCACTTTGTGGCTTCCCTCCCGGTTTGGCCCCTCTGTCTCTCCCTGCCCTGCAGAGTCTTTCTGGCTCATAGTTGCCTGTTGATTTTGATTTATTTTTTTGATCTCTTGTTCAGTTTCCCTATATTCTTTGTATAAGTGAGACCATCTGGTATTTTTCTTTTTCCTTCTGGCTTATTTCACTTATCTCTTTCAACTCCAGCGTGTTGCTGTGAATGGCATGTGTGTCCTTTTTGATGGCTGAGTAGTATTCCATTGTGTGTATAGACCGCCTCTTCTTGATGTGCTCATCTGTTTTGGGGCACTTGGTTTGTTTCTGTATCTTACCTGTTGTAATAGTGCTGCAGGAAACACAGCCCTGAGCCCTGAGCGGCCGGGTGCTCAGCTCCGCAAACAGCGTCGCCCGTCCTGGGAGCAGAGCAGGTGCTGTGCAGAACTGAGGGTCCCGGCTGGCCTCAGTGCCCTTGTCTGACATCCGGTGTCTCACTCTCCTGTGAGCCCCCTGACCAAGGTCTCTCCGCCGTGGCAGGCCCCAGAATTAACATGACACCCAGGTCGCGCCAGTTCTCAGGCGAGCACCTCCCGTGGCCCAGGCACACGAGGCGGTGGGGCTGAGATGTCTCACGAGACTGTTCCGGACGAGGACTTGCAGGAGGTGGCGGCCGTGGCCCGCCCGGCGTCCGAGGCTGAGCTGCCTGCTGGGCCCCGGCGTCCAGCTGTGTGCTGCCCAGCGTCACGCTGAGGACGTGCTGCGAGGCCGGCGGGCAGGGCCTCCGGGCCCTGTGAGGGACGAGCTGCGCCCGTCACCCTCCCGGGCGAAGCCCCAGCTGCACGGGGCTGCATGTCCCTCCCCGCGGAAGGTGCAGCGGGAGGGCCCTGGCGCGAGGCCAGCCCCGGGCAGGCCCGGCGGCCGCGCTCTGAAGTGCGTCTTGCTGCGCACACGATGCGATTTCACGCTGGCCCCCGCGCCCTGCGCCCCGCGCCAGCTCGTTCGTTTCACTGCGCTCGCCTCCTTGGGGCGTCGTGGCGGCGCCCGTCAGCCCTTGATTAAAACCACGGCCTCTGCGTTACGCCTTCTCCGAACCGCGACAGCAGGGCTTGGGGAGGGCCCCGCAGAGCAGCGCGGTGCGGGGCGCGCGGCGTGGAGGGACTGGGCGGCCGCCCGTGGCTGTCGGCAGGGACCCAGCGCACTGCCCGGGGAGGCGCGGGGCGGGGCTGCTGCAGGCCTAGGGCTCAGCCTGGTCTGCCCTCGCCCCTGCGCCTCCACGGAGACCCGCACCAGACCAGCGCGACGCCTGCGTCTGTCCAGCGCCCCCGGCAGCTCTGCTCTATTTGTTTCTATTTATCTGTTTATTATTGTTTATTATTTATTGTATTTGTTATATTATTATTATATTTATTATTTATTACTATTATTATCTATTATATATTTCTACTTATCTTTATTTTTTCAAAGATTTATTTATTTTTGCATACAAGCTGGGGTGCAGACCAGAGGCGTGGGGAGTCAGAGAATTCACCAGAGTGGGGAGCAGAACAGGCGGATCTGCCGAAATACAGTGCTGAGGGGGCAGCGGGGAGGCAGGAGGGGTCTGCTGCGCCGTGTGGGAATCTCCCCGGCCGGGGCTTGAACTTGCGCCGCAGCCGCCGACAGCTCTACAGCGCAGCGCTTAACCTGTGGGCCACCAGGGAGGCCCCACCAGGAAATCTTACCGTCTCTCTTTAATTAGTCGTTTACCTCGAGCTCACATTTATTTTCCTATAGCAGAGATTCATTGTTCGTGTGGCTCAGGCGTCAAAAGGGACAAAAACATGAGCAAAATCTGCCCTCCCACCCGCGCCTCCAGGCCCCACTTCCTCCCTGCGACAAAACAAAACGCTCCGAGTTTCCCGCGTGCCCGTCCAGAGGGGCGCCAGCTGGCACCTGCATGCACCTCTGCACAGGTGGCCCACCCCACGCAGCCTCCAGCCCTGACTCGGGACTTCAGCTACTTCCTTCCGCCAGGCCCGCAGCTTCCCTGTGTCCAGAGACCAGTCTGTGCTGGACGCCGCCGCCGCGTGCTTCTTTCCGACAACTCCGACGAGACGCTGGCGCCAGACCGTGGGCCGGCCGCGTGCAGCCCTGTGCCCTGGGCGTGCGGGCCAGCCGCATGCACGGCTCTTGCATCCTGCTGGGCTCTCTGCATCCCACTCGCTCGGGCTCGCTCGGCGCGGACCTGGAGGTGCTGCTGCAGCACCCCACCCCAGCCGTGGGCCTCTGGCGGGTCCTAGCGGGGCGACTGTGGCCCCAGGGCCCTCGGCACTGTCTGGAGCGCCTTCAGGGGCCACCCTGGGGGCTTGGGCCCTTGCGGAGAAGGCAGGCGTGGGCGGCCACGTGGGCGGCTTCCCACAGCAAAGGCCGACTCGGCCCGAGTGTCCCCGAGGGTGAGAAACCCGACTCACGGCGGATTGTTTTATGGAGATGCAATTTTAAGATGTCACGTTTGAAGTGCTGCATTTTGTCATTTTACACAAAATGTTGTAGATGCTGTATCGACACCGCCACCTCCCACGTGCTGCAGGTGACCCCGCCACTGACTTGTGGCTCTTGCGGGGTCGGGCGTGCATGCTCTCCAGGGCGGTTAGTGCCTTGGTCTGGGGGAGAACCAGCCACCAGCTTCTGAGCAGGGCTGTGTGGGACAGACGATTTTGGACCCTCTGGGGACTGCTGGGCTAGCGGCTGGTGGGGCCAGGGGTCAGAGGTGGAGCTGCTTTTCATCCAGAGGTCTGCGCTGCTCAGGCTTCTCCAGCTGCTGACCTTGGTGTTAGGAAGTCTGAATCCTTGTTCCCTGGCTGGGAGAGTGCCGTATCTTTCTCTTTTTTCATTAACTTTTTTCTTGGACTTCTTTATTTATGCTGACATAGTTCATGGGCTTCAATGCCCAGAGTTTTTTGAAAGGCAACTTGCTTTGCCTCTTAAACAGGACACTGTTCTTGTTTCATAAATACAGTGTTTCCTCTCTCAGAGCAATAGTCTATTCACTGAAGGGTCTCTTTTTCCTCTTGTTTTTGTGTTACTGCAGTGAAGTATGCATGATTCGAGTTAGCCTTTTGACCTGTAAATGTGTGTGATTCAGTGGCATTAACCACAATCATGATGCTGTGCTACCATCACCTCGCTCTAGTGCTAGAACATTCCACAGCCCCAAAGGAGACCCCGTGCCTCTAACAGCCATTCCCTACCTTGCCCCCACAGCCTGGTGGTCAGTCCTCTGCTTCTCCCTGGATGCACAAACAGGGGTAAAAGCTGAGAGGTACTGGAGGAGGGAGGCAGAGGAAAAGGTGACCTGCTCTCCTCTCTCCTGCTCCTGCCGGGTGGCTGAGCTGCATCTGATCAGATTGGGGCAAACACCAAGGAGTCTCGGTCGGTCCAGCCCTGCAGGGACCCAGGACTCCGGCTCAGGACACAGTCCTGCTTTAGAGGCTTAATGCAGCTCTGACTTGAGGGCGGCCCCCCCAAGAACCCCCTCTGATATGTGCTCACGGTGCCAGAGGTCACAGGGCACAGTGCGGGATTTAAACCTATCACCAGCTTGTGATTCTGCGCCCAACGCAGGTTAAAAGGCCAGCGAGGGCAATCACCGCGGCTCTCTTCTGCTAAGGTGTCATTTTTAAGAGATGCAGAAACGAATCCCATGCAGAGTACAGCTGTGACCTCGGCAGAGCTCCTGTGGCTTTGCTCAGTGACGTGGCTGCAGCAAGAACAGCTTTCCCGGGCGCCGATGCGCCTGGTGATTTAAAGTAAATGGAGAGAAAGTGGACGTTTAAACGCCAGAAACCCCGAGTCTGTGCCCAGGACGCCAGCGGCCCCTGTGGATGGGCAGCCAAGATACAGGGTCACTAGATGGGAAAATGAGCACAGCGTCTCTGTTACAAAGAAAGCACAGGGGAAGGGAACACCGATTGGCAGCAATTAGGGACGGTCAGACGGGAGAGTTCAGCTCCCCTCGGGCGTGTTTATCCTTCCTCTCCGGCGAGGGCTCGTTAGTCCCTATCGGCTCCCCCGTCAGTGACCCGATCCAGTGGCTCCGCCAGGAATTTCAGCTGTGGGCGACTCCTGCGTGCTCCTGGTGGGTGCACCCCACAGGACATGTGCGGCCCCATGCCCAAGGGGGCGAGCCCACTGCAGGGCTAGAGAAGCGGCTGGGAGGCGGCGAGAAGGAGCAGTGGGGGCTGAGGCGGGCAGAGAGCCCAGGCCTTGCCTGAGGTCAGGGACAGCAGTGCCCCCGGCTCTCCTTTCCCGGGGGCGCTGGACAGGGTGCCCGCATCTCCTGAGCTTGCCACAGTGCCGGGCCTCTGGACACTGGGGAGGCGTCCCATAGGCTGGGGCCCGGGAAACCGCCGGGGCCGCAGCCACCGGGAGTGACTGATCGCACTGACCACGCGACCCCTCCGCCGCCCCGCACTGCCCTCCTGCTGGGCCGGGCCCATCGCTGCGTTCTCCACCCAGTCTGCCAGGACACCCTTCTCTAGTGCGAGGTCGTGCTTGTGCCGTGTGGGCTGTGCGTCTGTGGCTTTGGGAACGCGGCTCTGGCTATGCTGTGCACCCCACTGAGCCCGTGGGCCCCCCACACAGCCCCTTCCCATCGTTCCCCGGGTGCCCGTCCCGCCGCAGGCCCTGGGGTCCGTGTGGCTCTGCGAGCCCGCCGGCCTGTTCTGTACAGCCGCTCGGCCTGGACACCAGCGTGACCTCGCTGCCGCGGGGAGGGCAGGCCACACGTCCAGGGAGCGATGGCTGGCAGCTGCGGGGCCCGTCCGCCTGAAGCTAAGGGCCGGCTGTGGGCTGCGCCGGGCGGGAGGCAGAGCTCGGGAGCGCCGCCTTGCCCGGGGCCGGGGCCGGAATTCACGGAGCAGATGGAAGCGGTGCCCGGCCGGCGGGCGCGCTCACGCCACTGTGGCCCCGCCGCGGACGGTCGCGTGGCCACACCCAGCGCACGGCCGCCCTCGCCGCCCCGTCCAGCCCCCCGGCCGGCTCCTGCGCTAGCTCTTCCTTCCTTCTGGCAGCAGCTTAGCCCCTCGCGTGGCCTCGGCCACGCCCCTCAGAGCAGCAGGGGAGCTGTGGCGGCTGCTCGCCCCTCGGGTCAGCGCCACTCTGCGGCCGAGCTTGACCTTCCTCGAGTATCAGACGCTCCGGGACCTGCCCGCGTTCTGGGCTGCTCTCGGCTTGTTTGGGGGCGATTCCCACAGAGCCCCAGGGTAAGGGGCAGGGGTGGCGGAGCGGTCTGCTCGGGACGGCAAGTCACGCCCCCGGGGGACAGGCCCCTGCAGCAGAGGCGCCCCGGGGGGCAGCCCGCCCGCCGGCCCTCACCCCGTCTCCCTGCGACTTCCAACGCGCTGAGCGAGCCCCTCCCAGAAGGGTGAAATTCCTGGGTGACAGACGCGCGGCGCAGGGGCGCTCGAGGCCACAGGCAAGAAGAAAACAGCCTCTCAGCTGATGAACGGTTTGGGTTTAATCGGTGGGAAACGCACCAGACAGTGCGTGACTCGGTGGAGCCCAGGTCCCTTCTCGAAAGGTTGCCCGAGCGCAGGGCCGCCCGCCGCCCTCACGCCGGCCAGACAGCGGCGCGGGAGCCCCAACGGGGGGAGGGGGGCTGGGGACCCGTGGGGGCCGGGGCGGCGCCAGCTCTGCAGGCGAAGCTCCTTTAGGCGGGCGGGGCCGTCTCGGCTCCTGGGCTGCGAATGTGGGGAGGCCCGAGTGAGGGGTTCAGGCAGCCTCAGTGCTCGGGGGGCCCTCAGCCCACGCGTCGCCCCTTCCCGAAGTCCTGCAAATCAGCGGGGAAAGAAGACCCTGTTGAGGGGTGCAGCAGAGTCCAAGGCCTCCCGGGGGCTCTGTCCCAGGGCCTCGGGCCTGCCTCCCCGCGCTGCCCTGCGCCAGCCCCGTCGCCACAGTCGGCATCCGCGGGGCCAGGCCCGAGTCCCCCCCAAACATCCCCGTCCACCCTGGCGAGCCCCCGGGCTCCACGGCGCGCACACCCGGCCCTTCCTGCGCGCTCGCTGCCGGCTAACGTCTGCCACGCGGGCACGGGGGGCTGGGCTCTCGGACGCCCCCGTGGGGTCGGCTGCTCTCGGAGGGCGGCGCCGGGACAGCCCAGCCCTGCCCTGCCCCGCGCGAAGGCCGCGGCGAGCTGTGTGCGGGCCCGGGCTGGCCGGGGGCCACCGTCACTCACCGCCACCCTCCACGCCACTGTCCTCAGCCCCGTCGCGTCACCCCCACCGCCACCGTCCCAGCTGCCACCACCGCCGCCGCCTCCGTCAGCGCCGCGCGTTTGGGGTGTTCGGGTGGCACCACCGGAACAGCCGGCGGCCCTGTGGAGGCGGCACCCCGCCCCTCCCTTGGGGTCGTAGCAACAGCTTCACGCTGCCCGCCTGGTTTCCGTCTTGCCGACGCCCCTTTGCATCAAACTCCCCGTCTCTCCGGCAGAGCGGGGCTGTGGGCCGGAGGACGAGGGCCCCAGTGGCGACTGCGGGTTCCGGATCACGAGGCGCCGCAAGCGGGAAGTGTGGTCGGGGGGCTCGCGGCGGCCCGTGCGTGGAGGGAGGGCCTGGGCCGCCCCCGGCAGGCATGGGGGCCGGGGGCCCGCGTGCCGCTGCTCCTGGCCAGCCCTGGCCGACTCGGCCCCTCCTGCGGGGACTGCTCAGGCGGTGATGGGGGCCCCCACGTTCACGCAGGTCCGAGTGCCAGCAACGGCAGGGAGAGCAGACTCCTGGGGCGCCGGGCCCGTCGCCTCACGCCCGGCAGGCTAGGCGCCCTCGGCCCGTGTGCGCCCTGCTCAGCCTCCCTGCTTGCAGGAGCCGGGGCGGCCGCGGCAGGGGTCCTGTCCCACCCATGAAGGGGAGACGCTGCTACCTGGGGGTTTGGGTGCGCCCCGCACGCTCTGTGCCCCTGGGGCCTGTCTCCAGGGGCACCCAACGTGACCCTCAGACGTGCTCGTGAGCCCCAGCGCCGGGCCGGGCACCTGCTGCGCTCCCAGAGCGTCCCGTGCTTTGGCGCACCGGGCACTGCCAGCCCCCAAGCTGGCATCACCTCTCTGCCCCCACACTCTTCTCCCCGGCTCCTCTCTGTGCCCCCACCCCCCCTGCCCCCCATTCCCTCTCTGCTC